>OZ024829.1:33497101-33749146 GCA_964016985.1 Anodontia alba
CAACCAGTCATATTCACCAGTACTCGACTTGTATTTCCGCAACACTAAAAGGGATAAGGTCACTTTTGTTTGCTTAACCAAGGAGATTTCTGTTTGGTTGTTTTCCAGAGATAAACGTTTCGTATGTATGCTTGTAACTGTAGAATCCCACACCCGAATGGCTCGATGCAACAACAAAAACATATATTTTTGCATAATTTATTTCACAAACAAATCTCAACGTTTCAGCTGATTAAAGCCTTTTTCAAGAGAGTTAAGTTTGTAAAAAAAAATCTGTGCAAAAATATATGTGTAAAAATATTGTGCGCTTATAAAAAAACATCATAGACTTCCAGTGGCACCAAGAGGAAGAGTAAACACAACCTTATGTGACTTTTACGCAGAAAGCGGCGTCTGATCAGGGTTCACTCCGTTTGCTACTCATACAGCGCTATTTTAAATATATCAACAGGTAGTAAAATTATATATATATATATATATATATATATATATATATATATATATATATATATATATATATATATATATATATATATATATATTAAATTTTAGAACAAGTATGGTAAGGAGTTATTGTATCCTAACACTTAGGGTAAATAAGGTAGTGTTAAATATGCCCACGCACACTCACACTAATAACAAATAAATGTACAACGATATATATTCTCACTTTGTCCCGATTCCTACTTTGCGCAGGAGCTATTCCGGAATCGTCTTGCGCAAAATAATTCCAACTTCGCCCGGCAAAGTGAGAATTCTTACTTTGCGCAGGACAATTCCGGAATTGTCCCGATTCTTATTTTGAGCAGAACACACACACACTCTCTGCCTGCTTCTCTGCACACACACACACACACACACACACACACACACACACATATATATAAGTGATAACTCTCTGCCTGCTTCTCTGCAATGACACATCAAGGGGTGAGTATTACTCTAAACATCTAGTTATCCAGTGTAGCCCCCGGATCAAGTCCCCTCACTGCCCTTCTGTTTTCATCTTTGGAAATAAAAGAGGAGTGACAACTCTCCGCACGCTTTTCTGAATTAACGCATCAGAAAGGCATCTTGAGTGATCAGTTCAATATCCCAGAAAACAGACAATGAGCCATTTATTGCTGTAATAAGTAAAACATCTTGTTATCCAGTCTAGCCCCAAGATCCAGTCATCTCACTTCCCGTTGTTTCTGTCTTCATCTTCATCCTCTTCAAAAAAAGGGTAAGAGAAAAGTCCAGGGAGTGCCACAATCACAAACCGCAGCCCTTCCCAGACACTAAGAGGAAGAGGAATCCGACAAATCCAAACAAGCACAATTCGAACAAACGTACGAAAAGCACTAAGATTAGCTCTCTCCTTTCCCCAAACGAGGTAATCGCAATGCTAAAAGGACTAAAAAACACAAGAACAAAATGACACAAGGTAAAACATAAAACAAATTGCCTCGTAGAATAAACCACAAAGCACCAAATAGTAAGACTAACACCGGGACCACCGCCTTAGAACGGTCAGTAGAGTAAACCACCAGGGGGTTTAAAGCACTTCTACAGCTAGCCAACTTCACCCTGGGTCCCGATGCTACTCTTAATAAAGAAATACATAAAAAAAATCGGTTCGCATAAAGGCTCCCAACTCAGTCAATGCATCAAACCCATTTTGGTATGTTCTTCCTATGGTACGGTAAAACGCAATCAATATGGTAAGCTCTGACAGGCTGATTCGGCGTCTTCTAAACCGATTAAATGAGCTATCTTCCTGGTGACAAGGTAAGGACCTTTCCACTTATTCATCAGTTTGTGGCAAACACCATTTTTGCGGGTAGGTTCATGGAACCACACCTATTGACCAGTTTCAAAGTCTTTGCTGTGCCTTCTTGCTATGTGTGTCATAGTACCTTTTCTGGCATTCGGCTGCTTTATTGACATTGGTTCTTGTATCATAATGAATCTTTGTCATGCTGGTTTGAAGTTTAGAGGCATAGTCTTCAACTTCAAGAGACTCACTTTGTTCTGGTTATGGCTTGCCAATTACGGCTTGCAAAGGGAGCACCACCTCTCTGCCAAATGTCATCATGTTTGGAGTCTTCCTTGTGCTGGAATTTACAGACGCTCGATAGGCCATCATAACTTGCTGTAAGTATACGTCCCACTGATTTTACTCTTTCTGGCAGTACATGGACAGCATGTTAATCAAGGTTTTGTTGAAGCGCTCTACAGATTCATTGGCTTAGGGTCTAAGACTATTTGTCCTGGTCTTTTCAGTTTGACGGTAAGTATCTTGGAAGAGTTTGCTTCAGAAGTTCGGCCTTGGTCGGAATGGACTTGTAAAGGAGTGCCAAAGCGGCTGACATAGATGTCTACAAAGGCTTTGTAACGGCAAGTGCTTCTTGATCAGGTAAGGAAATTGCTTCAGTCCACTTGGTGAAAAAGTCTGATATAACGAGTATTTACTTATTACTTTTATAGGTTTATGGTAAATGACCAAGTAGGTCGACACATACTTTCTCCATAGGGACACCACTAAGAATATGACTCATAGAGGCTTTATTCCGCATGGGGGAAGGTTTTCTGGCAGCACATGCATCACAGGTTCGACAGAACTCTGTAACGTCTAGTTTCATGGCGGGCAAGTAGAATGCAGTTTTAATGCGTTCCATAGTCCGCTTAGATCAAGATAAGCAGCAGACGGAATACTGTGGTGCATGTCTATAACCTCTGTGCGCTTGAGCTTTGGGACCACAAGCTGCTGAATATCTGTATTTTCATGCGACCATCTTCTATACAACATAGATGTGTGTACTTGGAGTCTGACACCAAACTGCAAGGCACCTCGGGTCTTGTCTTCCATTGGAACCAGGGAGGGACGTTTCTCTTTATTGATAGATTGGAATACTCTGGTTGAAATTTGTTGCGGTAGAACCACTGTCAACTAAAACGGCGGCACTGATTCCAAGAATGCTACAGTTTATTAAGAAACCATTGTCCCATTTCGTAGTCGTGTCACCTAAATGACCTATCAAGGCAGCTAAATCAGTATCTAATTTAGGCCACGTCTCAACCCTCAGCTCTGAGCCTAAAAAGCAGACGGATTGTCTTTCCCGAGAACTCTTGCTGGTTAAAGGATAGCATCTTGTTTGACTCTTCTGATATATAGGGCAGTCCTTCATATAATGGTCAGGGGACTGGCAGATAAAGCATCAACCATGGCGATAGAACGGCTTAAAAGACGAATTTCCTTCACGTTCTTGGTAGTAGAGCCCTCAAGTGTATCTAGCCTATCAAGGGCCTGCTTCAGCATGATATCTGTAGAATGCTGGGCTTGTGACCTGTCGCAAAATTGAGGTTTCTTATTGTTGCAGTTTTACCGGGGCCTGTCATTGGAGAGGCTTGAGTAGGAGAAATTATCAAGTTCTCGAATGTTGGACTATTTTTTCTCCCCCCCCCCCTACCCCCCCCCCATCTCCTAATATAGATTCATATCTCTCAACAACTTGTATTGCGGACTCAAATGTATGCATCGGCATTTCATCCCTTGGGTGATTGCTTTTTAAACTTGTGTAGAGCAAGAGATTCCTGCGCATTCGGACCAGCGACCTAAATCTGCACAATTCTGAAATTGAGAAATATACTGATCCCAGTCATTTTCACCGTTAAACAACTCAGGCTTCACCTGGAGCCGATGCTGGTGGTGGACTGCTGGTCTCACTACTGGCTCTTCATACAGCTGTGGTCTATATGCTCTCAGGGAATCATGCCCATTGGGTCTCCGTGGACTGTATCTTGGAAGATCACCATGCATACCATTATCAGGGATGATTTTCAATCTGTCTTGGCTACGATGGTGATTCAGACGATCGAAAGTCTCATATGAGCAGGTCCTGCGTGGCATAGGGGATATAGGGGATTCCGTAGCACGACCAGGTTCAGACAAATATATATATATATATATATATGGGGTCTTGGTGTGATTCCTTATCGGTAGTTCCATCTATCTGGACTGGTTCTTGTCTCGTCACATTTCGTGTTCATCTTCTTGTATTTCATTTGAAATATTAAACTAAATTTCCATATCACTATCGATGTCCGCCATTTTAAAGTCTTGAAACAAAAATTAAGTCTCTTCGCTACTGGTTGTATAGTTTATTGCCATTTATAGTTACAATAAAAGTTTATAAATTTGTTGTTGATGTTATCATTTTAACCACCAAATACTACACTTCCTCTCGTTCTGGACGTTGATTCGTATCACTGGATGTCAATAAAAAAAACCAAAACATCCCACTTCTGACATCAAACTGCAAGGCACCTCGGGTAGTGGGTGACCAAGCTTGAATAATTTCTTGAAACATCACAATTAAGTAAGGAGTACATTCACAAAGGCATTAATTCATGTTTCAAATTGGATTTCACAAGCTTTTATTCCTATCTCATCATTTACACCGGGTCAATGTCATAACTTAATCTGCACTAAAACATGGTACTCATCTTTCATGTGGTTGTCTGACATCTAAATCATCAATCTAAAACTCGAGACAACCACATAGACCTCCCATCATAACTTCAGCAAGGACGGTATAACCAGCTACGCCACTGCACTAAATTGTTATTGTTAATAGTAAATGAATAACAGATAGTCACAACAATATTGGCTGATCTAATGACATGGTACTCGTTTGCTTCACAGTAATTTAAATGCAACGCGTTTCGGGAAAGTGGAAGGATGAACATTGACGGTACTGTATATGTGCTTCCTCGTATGTGGTGGGATCCAATCTTGCAAGTACGATTAAGTAAACATGTACAAAAATTCAATTCTACATATAAGCGACTGTAGCTATGTCTGGTGTATAAAATTTTGCAAATTCAAGTAATCTTTCAAATTAATACTGGCTATAAAGTCCGTGCAAGGTTAAAAGGTGAAAATTGCTTTGCAACTTATGTTTTTTTTTTTTTTTTTTTTTACAAATAAACAATATGGTGGCTTTTCCACTCGTAAACAAGCAGGAACAGATAAGGTCTCATTGTAAAGTAGTAATCTGCGCTATATTTGCGGGAGCTGTTGTTTGTAGGTAATAGAAATAACTGTATATTAAGAATGCGTGGTCAACTGATGGCACCATCTTTGTGCGTCTTGTCTTACTCTTTGTTGCTTTGTGGTTTATTCTACGAGGCGATTTGTTGTATGTCTTTCCGTGTGTCATTTTGTTCTTGTGTTTTTCAGTCCTTTTAGTATAGCGATTACCTCGCTTGGGGAAGAGAGAGCTAATCTTTGTGCTTTTCGTACGTTTGTTCGGTTTGTGCTTGTTTAGATTTGTCGGTTTCCTCTTCCTCTTGGGGTCTGGGAAGGGCTGCGGTTTGTGATTGTGGCACTCCCTGGACTTTTCTCTTACCTTTTTTGGAGACGAGGCTGTCCATCGGATTACAATGGAAGATGACCTGGCTCAGGTCGATCCTGTTCCTTCTCTTGATTACCAGTTTGCGAACCCTGGAGCCCGGGCATCTTCTGATCCAACCCCGTCGGGCACTGAGATGGTGCACTGATCACTATCGTTTTTTAATAGTGCGTCAAGTCTGACTTTTAATGTCAGTCATGAGATTTACATGCTAATTCATGTCAAGAAACATTTATCGTATTATTTTTTCTATGTGAATCAGTCATGCGGTGATGTAAACACACTCGTATAGTTGTATTGTCCACCGAACTAAGCGTCTGTATAAACAGGTGTTATGTGATCGCTATTTATTAACAGTTCCAGCGCAGCGGTACTATTGGACCAATCTGTGCGTTAGCACTCTGTCTCTCGTTTCCATTTCAAACCTTGGGGCGCCGGTCACAACTGCAGCAGACGCCATATTGTAATAGGCTTTTATTATCTTTTTCTACTTGGTGTTTTGTTTGGGTCATTCGCAGACGACTCACCTCAAATAACAGGACATGCTTCCGTTGAAATATCATAGAAGAATAATAAAATGCTGTCTGCTGCGAGTTTTTGCTTGGCGCTTTGAGGGTTAACAAATGTCAGGGTCTCGTATTCTTCTCTTAATCGGACACGAAATCGTACAATGAATTGAACTGTATGTACGGCCAATAAACTGCAGAATCTGACCAGTGAACAGCAAGTATCCAGGCAGATCAGGGGTTCTAGCCTTGACTTTTGCTGTTCACATTGTCAACTTATGTAATGAGATGGATTATTGCACGATATTTACATGTCTGTATGCACCGGCTATCTCTGATCTCCAATTAAACCCTTGGATCGCCTATCACAACTGCAGCGAACGCCATATAAAAATAGTTTTATTTTCGGGGGTAAACTGGTCCTGATGTTTCCTGTGGGTCGTCTGCTTAGCAGATGATTCACATGAGATATTGAGACTTGTTTTTTCTTTGAAAAATTATTGAAAAATAATCAAATGTCGTCTGCTGCAAGTGTTGTTTGGCGCTTGAAGGGTTAAGAAATGTTAGTACATCACAGTTGTTTTGAATTTTGGGACACGAAATCGTCTCACCTATCTTGTACAATGAATTGAACTGGTCCATTTTATTGCCAGCGTTCGTATGTATAAAATGCTGGATGATGAGACAATAGTGCAGACCCTGACAAGAGGCTGTCGTCTCAGGTTATCGTACTGGGTGTCTTGGGTAGATACCTATGAATAATCATAGAGTATGCTGTTTCACAGGGTCTGAGCAGAAAACACAATACCCATAATCAGTCTGCCTAGGTTAATCTGGGCTGTGTTGTACACGTGTTTTTTCGTGATTTGTCAGCCGTGGCGCATACAGTGTGATGATGTCATTTATTGTTATATTTAATTAGGGCATATTAGTTTATACTTTTAATACTGTTTTCTATTTACCTTGTAAATACTGAGCAGTATGCACACGTAATGCTATTCCTTAGAACGTGATTAGTGAACAGTGATGGTCCTGGAGGGTCTCGAACAAGCCGGGGCCTTCGCCTTTTGCATTAATTGTATTTTATCGCAACGATCGCAATACTTTGTGTCTGCAGATCTTTCCAGTGAGTATCTATTGTACTGTCAGTTTGGGTTTTGAAGTGTTGTCTCTGAAAGTACGGGATTGCATATTAGGTATTGGATCGAATTTGTGCATAGTAAAGCTCACGGTCAATAAACTTTGTGTACTCGGCTAATGATTCTTTGCAGAATCTGATCAGTGAACAGCAAATATCCAGGCGGATCAGGCGATCTAACCTGGGCGCTTGCTGTTAACATTATTAACATACTTATTGTGACGGGTTTTTGCACGGTACGTATATGTATGTATGTATATTATGTATGTGCATGTGTATAAGTGTGTATATGTATGTTTATGTATATGTGTATGTGCCTGTATGAATATGAATGTATTTTGATGTACAGCAATACTCCTGGCGAGTCTGGTTATTGGTATTCATGTTTTACACAGAACTCTGACCTGCCTGGGCTCTCATTATTCAAATAAGTTGCTTATCCAAATCATGTATGGAGCATGCCCTATGAAGGTTGTTTGCACTTGGCAATGTAGTGGTTGTGGTGCTTTGTAGAGGTCCCCAATAACTCATTGCTAAATCTTACTAGTTAAGGTTGCCACGGTGGTTATGTGGGTTTTGATATGGTTCCGCTGCGTGGTTTTTTCATAGGGACATGTTTCCCATGAATTAATTCTTATCATATGTGGCAGATATGCTTTTTTTCGTCTCTTGAAGTATTTATTTGGTACTGAGTACATATAACAGGTGATACCTCAAGACCTTACTTGCGAGTGACGGACGCCCTGGTCTGTTTGTGTGAACTGATCTGAGCCCTCGATTAGTCGCTGATTTTATCAAGAAAAAAAAAAATGCCAAAAGGAAGCCTTTTCTTATACTTTCTTCTCTCTGCTCTTTGAAATGAGCTCTCATTTCGTTTTATTTATTGACTGCTTTCTTTTCCTTATGTCTTTTTCCGGAAATGGGATGGATGACGTGGGGTGTGTGGTATGGCATTTGATGGCAAAGATTCTGTTAAGCTTGACTTGACTTACCATATGATGCTCGTATGTAGACTAGTGATTGTTCTTTTCTTGTTCATTCAGTCAATAGTATCATAATGTATCGAGGTATAAGTTCGATTGCTGGCCTACGAGCGTGTTTTTATTTCAACACATATTCAATTCCTATTACTTGCCAATTCCTATTGGTAATGTATATTTACTTCAGACCAGCTTTGACATTTGCATTCATATCTTCCATACAAGGTGATTCACGCTTGGCAGAAAACATTATATTCATGCATCCGTGTAAACGCATGACAAAAGGACAGGTGTTTATTGCCAATCAGTTGTTTATGCGCAAAGTTACATTTTATATATTTACCGTAGTTTCTATAACTTGGCTTTCTATTCTGTTATTACAGGCAGGGGACATACATCCTAATACAGGTCCTCTTTCGACCTTATCAGCTAGCAGTATCTCTGACACTTCCTCGACTAACCTTTTAGTTCTCAATTTTTCAAATTTTTGGAATCATCTTTCTTTTGTTTATTATAATGTGCAGTTTAGTACCGAAAAATGATATCTGCGGTAAGGAGCTATTTGAGTTCGATATTCTAGATTTCAGCGACACTTGGCTAAATCCTTCTGTCCTATCGCAAGATGTTTACATTCAGACATTTAGAGAACAAGGACAGAGTCGGTGACAGTCATGGTGGAGTAGTAATATATGTTAAGGAAAACGCTCGCTATCGGCGAAGATAGGACCTAGAGCCGAGAGGTGTAGAATGTATTTGGATAGAGTTAACACTAAAACAGAAACATGTCTTATTTGGATTATTTTACAGACCACCTAACACAGATATGACTTATTATTCTTCGCTTGAAGATTCAATCCACCTGGCAGTTGATACAGGCACATTTGATATTATCATAACTGGTGACTTTATTTTCAATATGTTGAATTCGCAAATGCACGTAAAATTAATTCACTTTGTCAACAGTTTTCCCTTTACTAGTCTATCAGTGAGCCTACCCTACGGTAAATTCGATATCGCTCACTGACTTATTGCTAGTAAGCAACAAAGATCGAATAATCTTTAGTGGAGTCGGCGACCCCTTCTTATAACAAGAACTTCGCTATCATTGTCCTGTATTTGGTGTATTTAATTTCCTAAACCCAAAATTAAATACTTCAAGCCCGTGTATGGCAATACTATCGGGGCGATTATGATCTTTTAAGGCAGAAAACATCTTCCTCGGATTGGAATTCTCTTCAAAATGCCGATATAAATACATATGCTAAGAACTTCTGTGAGCCTTTGATTGAAATTATCGAATTCTGTATTCCTAACAGGCAAGTCACAATACGACCGACTGAGCCACCGTGGATAACCACTTTAATTAAGAAACATAAACGTATGCGTAAAAGAGCGTACAGAAAAAGCAAAACGAACAAATACATAAACTAACTGGGTAAAGTTTAGCAAGTATTTTCAATGATTTTTTTAGAGATCAAACCTTATTAGATGAAGAAAATATCACACTTCCTGCAATTGTGAATTATATTGTAAATGAACCATTAAGCTCTCATGTGTTTACTACTGAAGAGGTCAAAGAAATACTTAGAACGCTTCCAGTTGGTAAAGCCGTCGTTTCTGACGGAATGAGTAACAGCATTTTTCGTAAACTAGCTAATGAATTATCTACACCACTTGCTTCCTTATTTAATCAGTCTGTACACCAAGGAGATGTTCCAGTGCGCTTTAATTTTAAATAGCTGATGTTTGTCCTGTACCTAAGGGCGGCGGTGATGCTTCTGACGACTGTAATTATCAACCAAATTCTTTATTGAGTAATCTAGACAAAGTTTTCAAAAGACTTGTACTTAAACATCTGTTTAATCATCTCCGTGATAATTACATTCTTATATCTTTTCAATCTGGTTTCATACTGGAGACTCTACTACTAACCAACTCACTTTCTTGTATAATACATTTTGCCAAGCACTAGATGCTGGCAAAGAAGTTAGGGCTGCTTTCTGTGACATAAGCAAAGCCTTTGACCTTGTCTGGCATGCCGGCCTTCTTAATAACCTTTTGGTCATTTGGAATCGCTGGTGAACTATTAAAATGGTTTTCTAGTTAACTCGTTGGTAGAAAACAACGTGTTGTCTTGCAGGGAGTAGACTCCCAATGGAATTATATCAAGGCAGGCGTTCCTCAAGGATTACTCCTCGGACCACTTCTTTTCTTAAATTTCATTAATGAAATAGTGACTGAAATAGGATCTAGCATTCGTCGCTTTGATGACGATACCAGTCTTTTCATATTTGTCGATAATACAGACGTTAATGCAGAAATTCGTAATGCAGATCTTGAAAAAATAGCTAAATGGGCTGAAGCCTGGTTGGTAAAATTCAATCCCTTAAAAACTGAATCACTTCTGACATCAAGGAAAATCAACAAACCTGTACATCCCTCCTTAATCATGTTAGGACAGCAAATCAATGAGGTAGAATTTCATAAGCATTTAGGAATATATTTTTTCAAATGATGGCACTTGGCATAAACATATTGACTACATTAAAGAAAAAGCTTGGACAAGAATTAATATTATGCGTAGATTAAAACATGAAATAGATAGGAAATCTTTAGAAGTAGTTGCGGTCATGGTACCTAAGCCATAATTCAAACTCATAGATCCGTAAACGAATGACTTACAACATTTATACAACATTCATACAACAAATTTATACATCATTTATTCGACCTATTTTAGAGTATGCAGACGTTATTTTGGATAACTGCAGCGATTATAAAAAAAACAGGAGTTCGAAAAAATACAGATTGAAGCAGCCAGGATTACCACTGGTGCTACTAAACTTTTATCAATTCGTAATCTTTACAATGAGATTGGTTGGGAAACTCAAAAAAAAAAAAAAAAAAAAAAAAAAAAAAAAAAAATAAAAATAAAAAAATAAAAATAAAAAATAAATAAATAAAAATAAATAAATCAGAAACTGATACTATTTTACAAGCTGTACAATAACTTAACTGCTGATTACCTTTCATCACTTGTTCCTTCTTCAGTCAACGAAGTATCACATTACAATCTGAGAAACGCAAATAATGGTCAAACTGTTAACCCGAGAACTGCTTTGTACTTCAATTCATTCCTACCGTCTGTTATACGAGAATCGAACAATATACCAGACAATGATAAGTACCCAGTCAGCATTCTACGTAAATCTATATCGGGCCGTCATCGGCCCGTCAGGGTAGCTGACGGGCCGATGACGGTCCGATGTAGATTTACGTAGAATGCCAGCTGGGTATGTAGATTCAGTTGATTCTTTTAAACGGCAGATAAGCCGGAATTAAACTTCAGTTCCAAAATATTATTATACTGGAAGCAGAAAGTTACACATTTTGCATACTAGGCTACGTACAGGATGCAGCTCTTTAAATTATGACTTGTTTGTAAAATCTATTTCAGACATCCCGCTATGTTCTTGTTGAAGTGGTATTGTTGCAAACGCGGAACTTTTATTTCTTATCTTGTAACTTCTATCGTGATCATCGAATCGAACTTTTTCGGATAGTTACTCAATATTGCATTGCGTCTCTACATGTATTTCTGCATGGTGATGAGTCACTTCCTTGTGAAACAAATCAAGTCATCTTTGAAGCTACGAGTATTTACAAGTACATACAGGATTTGAGCATTTGCCTGGTAAGGACACGAGTATCATCCATAAATTAAAAAGGAGCTGGTGTTTCATGAGGTCTGTATGTATCTACCTACGAAATGATTATGAATTGTCATGTAATAGCTTTCTTTCCCTGCCGCTCCCTCTCTCTCCGGATTTCTTTTTTCTATTGGCTTTTTTTTTCTGTTTCTTTGCTTCTTTTTGTTTTCGCTTAAACCATTATTGTAGTATATTGTTATCCTTTGTTTCTGCGCTTTTGATTTATTTTCATTCTACTACAATGAATGGTTGAGTTTCTGTTCACATAATGTCATAGTCCTTGAGATAATAAGTATCTTTGTAATAATGATAATCTGCCATGATGTAATACAAGTTTTGTATGTGTATTAGGAGAAGAACTTAATAAGCTTATGCTTCCGTTCTAATCCTATCGTTTATGTATATACATGTATCATCTATGTATGTATGATCATCGTACTTTGGAAATAAAATGTGTTTAAACCAACTATACAGTAGTGACATGTCTTAGTACCTTGATACAGGGTTATTTCTCTTATTGACTATCGCTTATGTTTGAATTTGCCGCTACTCGAGCTTGAGATTGGTTAGAGAATCAGTGATGCTCGCCTCCTTATATGGTTTCCAGGAGGGTACAATGTTACCAGATCAACCAATCATAACACAGCTAAAATGCACTTCTTCCGTAGCTCTCGGTGTGAATCCCTTTTAAATAAAATCTAAGAGGTACGAAAGTAGGGGACCAGTCATTTTCTCATAGTAATAAAAAGATTTCCGACCCAAACTTTTGTACCGCTTAGAATTTAAATAAAAATCTAAGAGGTACCAATGTACCGGATGGAAGTCCTTTGGTCACTATAACAAATTGGCGTCCAAAAACTCTGACCATAATCCAGCGGACCTCGTAGTAACTGAAAGGACCCTCATCAAAGGCAGGCTATAATAGTACATGAATCTCGTGTAGTAAGGGCTGAATATGACCCTGCGCTAAACAAATAGCTACGGAAATAATATTAAGAAGATTATTTTGTGAAGTACTTCTCAAAATTATGGAACTCCTTTCCTCTGTAAATAATTGTCAAGTAAAAGACAACCAACGGTCTCCTGTTATCGGACATAAATATTGAGCAGGAACAGTTTTTTAGTAACAGACGCTTGCTGCAAAGGTCAAGGTAAATCGGATGAAGTTTACATTTGTGCAGCGATTCGAATGTGTTAAAACTGAATATATATGGCAATAAAAAAACTTTGAGCTACGAATAGTGTGAATGCCTGAATTCTGCGAATGTTCCGGAGTTTGAGTCTTTATTCTGATGTGCAGTCAGCGTTAGAATAAGTTTATGATTCATTAGTAAACATAAAACTAAATGGGACAGTTCCGTGACAGTTTTGACAATCAGCTGGTAAGTAATTATTGAATTTCTTGTGTTAAACACCCTTCAGAAATATTTGTGCCAACGTATTTAATCTGTAAGTGAAGTATTTATTTACATCTCAAAGGCTAACAAAGTCAGTTTCAGCCTGTGAATCCCTCATGTTTACCGGTGGTTCGGGTGCTTGTATAGGGAGAATATCAATAGAACTATGCTGATTACAGTTACTTGGTTGATTCTTTCATAAAGTGCTTCCGGAGAAATGACACACCCAAAGAGTGTCTGCTTTCAAGGGCGTATACGATGAATCTGAGGTCTATATACCAAAGTCAGATTTCAGAAAAAAAAGACGATAGACACAAACGCTGAATTTAGGAAAATGAAATTTCAGACAGACTGCCATGGACCGAAAAGTGAGTGGGGTATAATCAGGCGTCCATTGAATGTAGGCATTACTTTGTTAGCATGCATCGCCCCCAATGCCTTTCAACCCAAACAGAGATTTCTGAGGACGCTGGAATTTAAGCAGTCTGTTTATATGTCTTGCTATTGTATTTGATCAATCCTGTCTGGCACTGCAATCACTTCGATTGCAAAGAGAGGATTTATATTTATTTGTTTTCTTTTCTCTGATTTGTGGCAGGTGTACAGTCTGTCGTGTTTGTTTTTTCGTATTTTGGGAAAATGGGAGTCTCGGTTAAAAAAAACAACAACAACAACACACACACACACACACACACACACACACACACACACACACACACACACACATTAAAGATTAGAAAAAAAAAATGCTTACGCCCTCTAGCGTATTCATGAGCAGAACTCCATTTTTTAAGTATACCACAATGCGCCCAATGACGTCAAAGGCAATAAAATATAATCTGCTCTTTGGTGAAGTACGGGGAGATGTTCTACCACCGCCACACAGCACTAACGCCAGCTGCAGTGTAGTAAAATAAACGGCAAAAAGATATCTTTTGGAAACAAAAAAATCCTACGGATTAGAAAATGGGAGACTCGGTTTTATTGAAACTCTTCATAAGCAGAAATGAAGTATGCAACAATCTTTATGCCCTCTTGCGTATACACAAGCAGAACTCCATTTTCAAATATACCATAATGGGCCCAATGATCCCAAAGGAAATGAAAAATAATCTTCACTATGGTGAGGTACGGGGAGACGTTCTACCGCCGCCACACGGCACTAACACCATCTGCAGTGTAGCAAAATAAACTTCAAATAGATTTCCTCTGGAAACAAACAATACACTACAGATAAGAAAATTGGAGTCTCGGTTTTATTGAGATTCTTAATAAGCAGTAATAAAATATGAATCAATGCTAACGCCCTCTAGCGTGTACATTAGCAGAATTTCATTTTCAAATATCTATACTACAATGGGCCAAGTGATCCCAAAGGAAATGAAATATAATCTGCACAATGGTGAAGTACGGGAACCGTTCTACCGCCGCCACACGGCACTAACATCAGCTGCAGTGTAGTAAAATAAACGTCAAAAAGATTGCCTCTGAAAACAAATAATACACTACAGATTAGAAAATGGGAGTCTCGGTTTTGTTGAGGCTCTTAATTAGCAGTAATGAAATATGAAACAATGTTTTCGCCCTCTAGCGTATACATGAGCCGACCTCCATATTCAAATATACCACAATGGGCCCATTGATCCCAAAGGAAATGAAATATAATCTGCACTATGGTAAAGTACGAGGAGACGTTCTACCGCCGCCACACGGTATTAACACCAGCTGCAGTGCAGTAAAACTAAACGTCAGAAAGATTGCCTTGGAAACAAAGAACATACTACATATTAGCAAATGGGGTCTCGTTTTTATTGAAACTCTTCATCAGCAGTAATGACGTATGCAACGGTGTTTACGTCCTCTAGCGTAAACATGAGTAGCTCCATTTTCAAATATACCATAACAGGCGCAATGATCCAAAAGGAAATAAATTAGAATCTGCACTATTGTGAAGCTCGGGCGGACGTTCTACCTCAGCCACACGGCCTTAATACTAGCTGCAGGGTAGTAAAATAAACGTCAAAAAGATTGCTTTTGGAAACAAAGAGTACACTAGAGGTTAGAAAATAGGAATCGCGGTTTAATTGAGACTCTTCATAAGCAGCAATAAAGTATGCAACACTGCTTACGCCTTCTAGCGTACACATGAGCAGAACTCAATTTTCAAATATACCACAATAGGCTTACTGATCCCAAAGGAACTAAAATATAATATGCACTATAGTGAAGTACGGGGAGACGTTCTACCGCCGCCAACACGGCACTAACACTAACTGCAGTGTAGCAAAATAAACGTCGAAAAGATTTCCTTTGGAAACAAAGAACACACTACATATTAGAAAATGGGAGTCTCGGTTTTATTGAGACTTTTAATAAGCAGTAACTAGGTATGCAAAATGCTTACGCCTTTTAGCGTAGGCATGAGCAGAACTCCGCTTTCCAATAAACCAAAATGGGCGCAATGATCCCAAAGGAAAAGAAATTAATTAACAGTGTTTCTTCCACAAGAATGGTAACCTTCGATTTCAGTATGTTGTCATTGGCTACAAATACACATGCTTCGTTCGGGATCATTCTGATGTGCCACAAAAATACTCAGATGCAGATGTCATAAAGATGCGGAATATCTAATCGACTATATTGTTGTGGAGTTCGGCGGACAAATATTTCAGCAAACAATCGGCATACCGATGGGTACTAACTGTGCACCATTTCTTGCTGACTTGTTTTTATACTCGTATGAGGCGGAGTTTGTACAAAGTCTCCTCCAAGCAGACAAGAAACACCTCGCACAACAATTCAATTTCACCTACAGATATATAGATGATGTATTGTCTCTGAAAAACGCCAAATTTGCAGAGTATTTGGAATTCTATCCACGTGAACTTGAAATAAAGGAAACAACGGAGACTGCAACCTCCTCCTCATACTTGGCTTGTTATCTCTACATTGACAATGGAAAACTTACTATTAGGCTTTACGACAAACGGGGTCTTCAATTTTCCCATTGTTAACTTTCCATTCCTGAGCAGTAATATCCCTTCTGCACCAGCATACGGCGTTTACGTTTCACAGTTAATTCGATATGCCAGAGCCTGTTCAAATTATCAAGACTTCATGGAGCGTGGGAAAGTGCTCACTACAAAGTTGTTGAACCAGGAGTATAAAAAAAAACAACAAAAAACAAACAAACAAACTGGTAGCAACACTTAAGAAGTTCTATGGGAAACATCATAATCTGGCCAATCCCTACAATATGGCAGTTTCCAGAATTGTTTCTGATGTTTTTGCCAATGACGCGCCATAAGTAGACTTCCCAAATCCCGGATATACGCTTCAACCTATATTTCCTTCATTCAGATCTATGGGCATGGTGGGCGAAGCTTGCTTACCAAGTAATGCTTACTATTCGGTGATATGTGCTTGCTTGTGTGAAATTATTTTATATACCCAGATTACGATACTTCGCAGAACTTGACAGCCAGTATCTTAGTAAATTATTTCAAGTATCGGGACTCATTCTTTCAATTTTACAATAAGACGTGCGACCAGCGATGACAAGGCATCCACGCAGCCTGATCAGAGTCTTCGCTGATCACAGGTGCCTTCTACAGCCTCAGTTATCCAGAGAAGGATAAACGAAACCCTCCTCTTTCTGGGTTGAATGTACAGGCTGATCTGAGTCTTTGCTAGTCACAAAGGTCTTAATATAGGTTTTATCGTGCTCTGGCTCATTTGTATTGAAGTGGAGATAAGGACTCGGCTAAAACCTTTAACGAATGAGTTTTTGAAGTTGACTCTTCCATCGTTGAATTCGGCCATGCCCATTATATAGGGATCAAACATGGTTTTTCATGCATTAACATTTGCCAGGTCCCGTGGGAATTGTTGAAAACCGAGGCCGAAGGCCGTGGTTTAAAACACCTCCCAAGGGACCTGGCGAATGTTAATGCATTGAAAAACTATGTTAGATCGCTATTATTGCATAAAATGAAAACATTTGCTACATTTCGTGTTATCATTTGCACTATTTTGTTTTGCCTTTTCACCGACGTCTCGCAAACGTAATTTCCACGGACTATGCTCGTTCTAGAGCCGGGCAGTACACATCTCGAATCTGTGCCCCCGGTACGATCATATTGAAAGTTGCATAGCCGTGCATTAACAGCGCGTGAATTGCCTTGTTAATACACGGCTTTTCGCCGGTTAAGGAACTACTGTTAATAACGTGCGGCACTGATTTTTATGCAAAAATTGCAAATAATGGTGTCAGACAGAAATCAACACAGAATTTCAAACAGTGTTGATCCTGATTAGACGGTTCATGAGAAGCCGGCTCATCTAAATCTACACTGAATGCAAAGGTTTCTATTTTCGTCTACAGCGACGAAAGGATTAAGGGGGATGTACAGTGGTGACAGCGTTTTTCATGTCCACGGAAACGCATGCAAAACGCTTTTTAACGGTTTGGAAACGCAGCGTTTCGACCACGTTTAAACGATCGTTTACAGTTTTAGCCAATCAGATCATCGTTTCTGAAACGTTTCAAGCGTTTCAAATATTAACCAATCACATTAGCGTTCGGAAAACGCTGTCATGGAAACCATGTCTGGTTTCAAACGTTTTAGCGTTTGCAGAATTAGCCAATCAAAATCCCGCGGACTCAATTTATTTTACATCTTTTTTTTTTTTTTTTTTCCAATTTCACTTAATTATAATTGTTATAAATTAATAAAAATAATAGTCAAATAATTTTATGGAGACGAGTATCTGATGCAATAAACAGGAAATGTGTTTTGACGGAGAGTGATAGTGGCCGGACTCTGTAGCTCAGTCGGATGCGCTTCTGACTGGTGATCAGGAGTCGCGGGTTCGATGCTTGCCGGTGCAGTCAGGTAATAGTTGTTTGTTGCACACTATTTTCTCACCTGAGACAAACACTGGGTACATAAATATTTCGATTATGAATTACATCAAGTGGTATTAAAGCTACTTGATTATATTGTATGCAATGATTAGACTCACATCAATGAATGTAATATTTGTAATAATAATAATAATAACGATTACTAAACATATATTTTCAAGTCACGGTTTTGCAGATTAACATTTCACTGTATCCGCGTATACGGGGAGTTCCCTGTCCAAGATTGCGGCTAAGTAGCGGTTGGAAAAAATCTAGAGTATATACATGTATTTCGTTATATTTTCCTTCCGCGATGATTTAGGATGTTAGATGGTGGCAATTAGATATTAAAGACACAATTTAGATTGCATAACACGCTAATGACCATAAACAGATAAAAATAAGAAGTTCTTGGTGACTTTGGCCAACCTTATAGGTAGGGGCCTAATAAGGGGAAATTATTGACATTAGTAAAGTTTATGATTAAAACATAGAAACAGATAAGGTCGGTAATTTGGCGAAAGATTGGTGTGCATTTTTTTTTTATTCATTAAAATATAGCTGGTTGTTTTTAATAAAATCGCTTCGCAAAGGCAGTTCTAATGAATACCCACAACATATATTATGGATAAATTATGGATAAATTAACACTTATGTCTTAATATGCTAGTTTATCATCAAATTCCCTCTTCTGCATAAATTTCCATAAGTACAATTTCAAAGCTTCGTCAAACTAAAAGATAGTCACTAAAAAGGGTATAATAAATAAATCCATTGCTCAGGAAAAGCATAATTTTGGAGCACTTTTTTTTCGCAAAGACATTTAAGAATTATTCACCATGCTATGGGGCAGTTTCAGCAGACAAGAAATTAATAAGATTTTGTTTTTATTTTTTTCTGAAAAATAGGATTTGAAATGTCAAATGCCATTTTACGGGAAATATAAGAACAAAATCTTTATTTTTCTTTCATTCCCAGCAATGAATAATGATAGGAATGCCTTTCAACTTCCAGTTAAGAATGATTGATTATTGACTTTTGAAAGTACTGGAAAACACGTTGTGTCTTAAAATGCAATATACAACGGAAAAGGAATTTAACAGTTTTTGGCAGAATCACTTTAATTCCTGCAAAAAAGAATGGACTTCCAGTGAATATGTGGATCAGTCTGCACATCCCGCAATCTTATCAGTCTGTGTTTTCTGGACGAAGAAGCAGCGTGTGGTGAAGACTGATCAGACTGTGCAGACGTACAGGTTGATCTGAATATTCACTAAACATACAGAGTTTGTAGAAATAACTGTGTTTCAGAAAATTCAGTTTGCGCAATTGCAGAAAGTAAATATTCACATTTTAGGATACAATCATTTTTTTTTTTTTTTTTTTTTTAAATTTCCTATCAGACTTATTATACAGTTCTCCATCAGTAGAATTAGGATCCAGTTTTTGAAGTGTTCTTATTTAGTTTAAAAATAAGTAAATAAATAAATAAATAAATAAATAGATAAATAAATAAATAAATGAGGTTCATTTGAGAAACTTTATGATCGATTTATGATTATGATCATATCTTGTATTTTTATGTTTCTCCTCCAGAAAATATATGGTTGGTACTCATTAAAATTACCTCTGTGAGGTGATTCTAATAAATATACACAACAAAATTATTTTAGTGGAAAAATGAAGACACGCATCAATTATTATCAAATACTCTATGCTACATGAATCTGGAGTACTGTGCAATTAATGCGTATAATATCATGATATTTTCCAATTTTTATTTATTTACATATTTTTTTATTTATACTATCTCCTTTTTGTTCTTTCAAATGTTACATAATATTAGCCTGTGTATTTCTAAAGGAGGGTGAGGTATAGGAAATACTCATTCCATGTATTGTTTATTGGAAGTTTTATGATATGCAGGTGCACTTCCAAATCTGTTTGGATGAGAAAAAAAAAAAAAAAAAAAAAAAACATCATGCATAAACAGATAATGCCTTAAAAGGATATATTGCTCGTATATTTGAAATTAAGACACACAAGACGTAATGTAAAAAAATATATATCGAAGAAGACTTACTTAAAAACTGCTAAGTCAGTTTTGAACAAAAAAAAAAAAAAAAAAAAAAAAAAAAAAAAAAAAAAAAAACAACAACATTTCAATTTCATCCATTCATCTTTGATATAAAGTCATTTTCATTTTAAACTACCGAATACATGTAGATGCAAAGTAATTTTACCAATATTAAAAAAGAGGAATACATGAAAATATGTGATAAATATAGGGCATCCGCGCACTCTGATTTGCTTCGTAGCTGCTCATCTGTACATTGTCTTATTCGATACGATTTGCCAATAGTCTTGCACATTATCTTCTAATATTTAACCTATTGTTACTGAATGAACTCACCCACCCTATATACTGGAAGATTCTAATTTCGATTTTAGGTATGCCAGACTATGTAATGTAGAAAAACAAATGGTTGAACTATTTGCAAATAGTGGATACCCTGATCAGACGTCACGTTCTGCGGCATCTGACCTGGGTCTCCACTGTTTGCCAATTACCCTTTTAGGAGTATCCAGACTACAATGTGCTATAAATGCAACATTGATTAGTATGTTCATCCGTGCATTTTGATCTGGTTCGTTGCAGTTCGTCTGTACAATTTTATTATCATTATTATTCGAAAGGATCTGCTGTTTCTCAAGTGCATCGTCTTCTAATATTTAAGTATAGGTTGCAATATGCAAAATACTAGATTAGAATGTGCATCCGCGCACTCTGCTCTGGGTCATTGCTGCTCGTCCATACATTTGATCTTCGTCTTCTAATATTAAAATATAGCGTTCTTAAGGTTAACAGCTTTGCATATACATGCCAAAAATGTTTTCATAGTGAGAATATACTTTCATGAAAGCCCTCCAGCAAGGTATTTGCCGACTGTCCACGTAATTGCCATGATGTGCACAGTGCATCGTATTCGAAAAATAATGGCCCAAACAAGTAAAAATGGACCTATTTATATTTTACAAATCTGATCAGTCTGTGTATTAGATGGATACTGAGCGATTCATGTATTACAGTATTTTATACTAATGACCTGATCAGTGAACTGAGTGGACACCATTATGCACTAGACTGATCCACTCACTTTAATCTGAGTAACACCTATGCTCAGAGGGACGTTTTCACTGGATAAGGATCTAATGAAAGGATAAGTTTTGGTGACACATAATTCTAACAATAAATTTCAGTAAAGCAGATCATCTGTTCCAGCACCATTTGTCTAAACGACAGTGTACATTTCATTTTAAAAAAAGGTGAGGGCGTGAGGGGAGGGACGTGAGGGGGAGGGGGGGGGGGGGTGAGAAATATTACTCAAAACAATAATGGCAATTCACAGGTTCGACGTAGTTCAGACTGGTGTTGAAAATCTTTGATCTTGATCCTGCTGCGCAAGCTGATCTGGTTTGATCGGCACTGGTTGAATATATATTAGCCCATTTGAATAGAAATAAGAAACGACCTTTTGGTATTTGAGAACAGCTTAGACCAAGGTGAACCGGCATTTCCGCGCAGTCTGATCGTGGTCTACACATATCACCAACAGAATGGATTATGTCTACGATTCATTGTCCAGTTGAACCTTTATCACTCTCTGGGCTAACTCAGCAGATGGCAAATTCATGACCTCTTTTCTTATTTTCTCCCGTAAAACAGGTTTAACATTTCACGCAAATCTCCACTGAAGACAATTTGCAGGGAAAGTGAAGTCCTGTGGAGATAATATGTATGAAAAGCCGACACCTGTTTTCAGGATAACATAAGAAAAATACTTCAAAATGTCATCAACTGAACATTCTGTACATTTCATGCAAATTGTCTTGAATAGAGACAACTGGCATGAAATGTCAAATCCTGTTTTCTGGAAAAACGAAGAAAATGTCATCACTTTGTTGTCTGCTGAATAAACAGAGTGGTAAAGGTTAACATTTAACCTGCTTTGTTTAGATATAAGCAGATGATATTATTATTTTTTTATTTTTTATTTATTTTTTTTTTGATGTGAAAAGAGTTTAACTCACTTTAATTTTGGAGACCCAAAACAGGCTATTGGAAAACAGTGCAGATCCAGATCAGACACTGCAAAATGCGGCATTTGATCAGGGTAGCCATTGTTTGCACAGTTCAGTCATTTTTCGCTAGGATTATCTAAATCACATAACCTGACATGCCTAACATTGAATTAGACTCTTCCAATATAGAGTGTGGGGGAGTCTATTTGGACATACATACTCTTGTTGCATCTTTTCTCCTTTTCACATGATGCTGTCAAATTGTGCTACATGGAAGACAAATAAAGAACTAAACTTGTATAAGTTTTATCTCTGGCATTTTTACTTATGGGATTATTTCCTATGACATTTTACCAGGTAGCCTCTGGCATAATAATAATAAATAAATAAAAATAAAATAAAAATAAAATAAAAAAATAAATAAAAATAAAATAAAATATAAAAGTAAGGTAAATAAAATAAATAAATATTTTCTTGGTTAAGGCATTCTGATATTGTCAAATCATTTGCAGGCAATTTGTATGAAATGCCAAAATCTGTTTTCAGGAAATATATATAAACTTCAAAATGTCATCTGCTAAATATTTTATACCGAGTACTATGTGCTAAAACATTTAATTGTCAAAAGACGTTGATTGTCATGATTGCAGTGTAAAAATAATAGGCTTCACAAAGTATAATAATTAATCATGTTAATTCTTTCGAAAATACCAAAATATATTTTATAAAGAAAATATAAATAAATAAAATAAAATAAAATAAATATAATTTTAATACGTAGATACAGAGTACTTTAGTTGTAATAAACACGGTTTAATACGGTCCAACAGGTATTTATGATTCGATTGGTCTAACATACAAACGGTGCGAAACGGTCAAATGATTGGCCGAAACGGAAAAAGCGTTTCGATAAGGCAAGCTGATTGGCCGAAACGGTGAAAAGCGTTTCGAGAAAACGTTTGTATCTCCTCAGTGCGCATATGCAAATTAAGCGTTTGAGTGAAACGCTTTGCTCTGTAATTTGATTGGCCGAAACGATATGAAACGCTAGAAACGTTGTCGAAACGCAAACGTTATGCCACGATTTTAAAACGCACCCCATACGCATAAACGGACAAGAAAAACGTAATCGCTACTGTATGCATTATCAAGAGAGATGACTCTGTCCGTTTGCTTCCCTTCTGGAAAGGGGTCTGCTCTAAAAGAAAGTGCACACCACCGGGACGACATTCTTTCTTTTTAGAGTGGGCACATTTACTCAAGAGAAATTATGCAAATGAAAACAAACAGCAAAACTATAAGTGAAGGAACCATTACATCTCTGAGTTACTTTACTGGACCTTTCCATCACTGGAGTTTGTCACTTGTATTGTTGTAAATAGGAGTGTCGGTAAAATATAAAGCTAAATAGCAAACAGGGTAGGTTTTGATGAGAGGATTCGTTACGAGCCGTCTAATCTGGATCAACACAGTTTGCAAAAGTGTCTGGTTTGGTCTGTAGGGATAAAATGGTTCAAACTAAACTCTAAAGCTTCAAACTAAAGACTAGAAATGTGCCAGTATGACACAGATGCCCCCGCCTATGGCCATCCTCACCCACATGCAGGTATTTTGCAAAAAATGAAGTTGAAAAAAGGGCCATAACTCTCATAATTATTGGCAGATTTTACCCTAAATCGAACGTGACCATATTTTATGATTATGTACCTGGGTATAAAATATGGATCCAATACACAAATCAATCTTTTTTAAAAATATATCGAAAGGAAAACATCTTTTGAAGGTGAAAAAGGGGAACTTGATCTCTATTTTATGATTATATACCTGTGTGTTAAATATGATTTCAATACACTAATGTTTTCAAAAGATATCAAACTGAAACTATTTTTCAATGTTGAAAAAGGGCTGTAACTCCAAATATAATTGATGGATTTTACCCTAAATCAAACTTGACCTATATTTTATAATTATATGTTTGTGTATAAAATATGAATCCAATTCACTAATATTTTCAAAAGTTATGGAACGGAAACCATTTTTCAAAGTTGAAAAAGGGCCATAACTCCAAAAATAATTGGTGGATTTTACCCTAAATCCAACTTGACACATATTATGGTTATATACCTGTGTATAAAATTTGAATCCAATACACTAATCTTTTCAAAAGATATCGAACGGAAACCATTTTTCAACATTGATAATGGGCCGTAACTCCAAAAATAATTTGTGGATTTTACCCTAAATCAAACTTTACCTATATT
Organism: Anodontia alba; assembly: GCA_964016985.1. Lineage (NCBI taxonomy): Eukaryota > Metazoa > Mollusca > Bivalvia > Lucinida > Lucinidae > Anodontia > Anodontia alba. Next base: position 33,521,479 of record OZ024829.1, read on the forward strand.
TATAATTATATGATTGTGTATAAAATATGAATCCAATTCACTAATCTTTTCAAATGTTATGGAATGGAAATCATTTTTCAAAGTTGAAAAGGGGCCATAACTCCAAAAATAATTGGTGGATTTTACCCTAAATCGTACTTGACCTACATGTTATGATTATATACCTGTGTATAAAATTTGATTCCAATACACTATTCTTTTCAAAAGAAATCAAACGGAAACCATTTTCCAACTATTTTTCAACATTAATAAAGGGCTGTAACTCCAAAAATAATTGGTGGATTTTATCCTAAATCGAACTTGACCTATATTTTATAATTATATGCTTGTCAATACATTAATCTTCTCAAAAGTTATGGAACGGAAACCATTTTTCAAAGTTGAAAAAGGGCCATAACTCCCAAAATAATAGATGGGTTTTACTCTAAATCGAACTTGACCTACATTTTATGATTATATACCTGTGTACAAAATTTCAATCTAATACACCAATCCTTTCAAAAGATATCGCACGGAAACCATTTTTCAAAGTTGAAAGGGCCATAACTCCCAAAATAATTGGTGGATTTTACCCTAAATCGTACTTGACCTACATGTTATGATTATATACCTGTGTATAAAATTTCAATCCAATACACCAATCTTTTCAAAAGATATCGCACGGAAACCCAAAGTGTTACGTACGGGACGGACGGACGGATGGGACGGACGGACGGACGTACGTACGGACAGCGGTGATACTATATGCCCCCCATTGAAAATGGCGGGGGCATAAAAAAACACTAGAAGAGTCATGATCAGCTAGGCGACCTTGAAGCAGACTCAGGCACAAGTACTATTAGATATTCTGAACTCGTCATGTTCTGCGCCCCGGGCGGGTATATATGGATTAAGGAAACTCTTACCTCGAGGGTACAAAACTCTTTCGTACTCAACTCATATAAGCAGGAAATTTTCTCTGTTAATACATTTGAAACTGCTAACAATAGTATTTATAATCAGATGTGTTTTTCATACTCAACTATGTTTGGCAAAAAGGAATTTGCAATTGTTGGTAATTTAAGATTGATTAGCAGGACAGATTTCATGCTCAGCTGAGTTGAACATGAAAAATGTTTTATAACTTCGGGGCCTGGTCTCTTTTAAGTAAAATGCGGGTGTTACATTTTCGGCTTTGTAAATATTTAAATCAACTACATGTAGCAGTTTTCTTCAGCTCTGGTTGCCGACGTCTGTGTTGATTGCCACAATCCATCCTCTGTGTTTCATTACATTAATTTAATTTGGTTTACATTTATTTGTTATATAATGTTTCTCTGATTAAAATAGAGAGCCTTTATTCGAGCCGCAAAATAATCTTTTTGTACATGATTTGGACCTTAAACGAAGACTTAAATCAATTTAAAGTCAGTACAGTCGACTTAAAGTCAAATTAAAGCAGTAGTTCTGGTGCGTTTTGTCATTTATGTGGCCCTGTGGCTGCTTGCTGCTGGGCTTTATTCTTTTCGTTGTCAAATCATCACGAAAACATATCGATATAATTATAATTTTGACCTTAAACCTTAATTCTATATAGTAAAACTTGGTTTACAGGGGTATTTTTTTTTTGTTATTTCTCTGAAAATTTTCAGTTTATGATGGTGAAATTTTCAATTTATTTGAATAGGCATATTTTCGTTATAGCTTTAAATTTTAGTGGAGCTTGTCTAGCATCATAATTACATTCATTACGAAAACACGCCTATTCAAATATACTGAAAATTTTACCGCCAAAATATGAAAAAAAAAAATCAGATAAAAAATTCTAATATTTTTCGTATTTCTGCTCAAAGCATAGATTGTGGGTACTCGTTAGAACTGCCTCGACGAGGCGGTTCTAACGAGTACCATAATCTATGTTTTAAGCAGAAATAAGAAAAATAGTGTATACCCCTGTAAACCCCAGTTGTACTATATAAAAGTGGGGTTTAAGGGGGTCAAAATTATATAGGCATGTTTTCGTGATGGGTGGGGAAGAGAAAGCTGTTTTCTTTACTGTTAGTTTGCCTTTCGCTTGCGTTCTGGCTGACACGGGTCTTTTCCCCTTCAACTTAGTGTCATTTCGGGGGTTTTGATCTGTGGTTTTGTGATTTGTCTTATTTCTACACGAAAACTTTTTTCTAACTATTTTTTTACCTTGTGTATTCATTAAAAGAGCCTCGACGAGGCGCGTCTCATGAGTACCCGTAATATATGTTTTCAGGAAGAAATAAGAGAAATACTTTTCTCTTACCTGGAGCTATGGTATCAAGTAACAAGCGTATTTAAATGCCGTAGATTGTGAAGGCGGAATTTGTTTTGTACCAGTTCTAAAATCTTAGGGAGGACTTTCGGCTTCGCTACTTCATGTGTTCTAACTTAAGTATTCATAAATCTTGAGGGGTGCCAGATTCGCTATAGACATGTTTTTACTTCAATACGTTATAACCCGTGTCTTTGCCTTATAATTGTCGACTTGTTAATTCTAAATTAGTATTCGACAGAGGCACATTATATCCCAAGAAATGAAAAAAAAATAGTTCACTTCTTGTGCTGTAATGCGTACCCTAGGGATTATTGCATGGCCGCGCAATGCGAAAACGTGTTTTCTGGCCTAGCTGGACAATGAAGCCCCAGATCGTTGTGCACATCCGTGTAGTCTGATCAGTGTCTTCCCTGTCCGCTAACAAAATTAATGGATAATGCAGAATGCAAGAACTGAGAACAACGGCTCGGATGACACTATTAGCATATTCGAAGGCACTGTTTCGCTTGACGCGGCCCACATATTCGAAAACGCATGCCACATCCCAGCTAGCATTCTACGTAAATCTACATCGGGCCGTCATCGGCCCGTCAGCTACCCTGACGGGCCGATGACGGCCCGATATAGATTTACGTAGAATGCTAGCTGGGAAGGTACATGTAGGAAACGCACATGCCACATGGTACATGTAGGAAACGCACGTGCCATAAACATTAATACCAAAAAGATATGTGTTAGAGCAAAGTTTTTTCTTCACTACTGCATGCGCGCCGAGCGTCCGCGCTGCCTGATCAGAGTCATTAAAGGGCATTCTGTTGGAAGCTAAGGAACCGAAGCATCTTCAAACGGACACACAGACTCTGATTTGACTGTGCGGAAGCGCAGGCGGATGGAGATTTTCGCCGGGCGCATATGCAATAGTGTAGAAAATGCACTACCCCGGCTCATATCTGAGTTTCCAGTCTTTAATTAATTTAGCTCACGAACACGATTAACAATTAACACCCAACTTTGTTTTCTTCTAAAAAACAAAATATGCATCAGTATTATTTTTGGAATATACAACAGTTGAAATAAGATTCAACGAAAGTGTGTCTCTAGAAATATTATTCTTGAATTATACATTGGTTATCTTAAAACTGTTTGCTTGTTTCTTTTCTTTCAGGTTTATCTAAACGTTGACATGTTTCTCAAAATATATAGTACGTCACTGCAGAGTTGTTTCAATATCTGAGTTAGCCGTCGTTGGGATACTTTGCATACAGTCATACTCATCTGCAAGATTAAATCAATAACATTATTAGCCAGCCGTGATTTACGAAATGTCGCATTGTTACTAATATATTTGTTGTTGTCCAAATAGGAACTTAGCCAGACCGGGAATGTGGCGAGGCAAAATAGGAATTCTAATTTATCTTAAATCATTTCCTCATTACTGACCAGTAAATCAGCTATTAGACTATATGCACTTTTCTCATAATTATACGTTTATGCCATGGGACTCTTCAGGCTTTTAAAAGGCAGCCAATTCGTTTTTTCATACATTTTATAATGTTTGAAACTGATACAAGTTGTCTGCTATCATTAGTTTAGTTTGAAAAACAGAAACATTCAAACCGCCAATTTCACTTAAATGATACATATTTATACTTCAAAATAAAAATTTCTATCTGGCCTACAAGATCCGGAGCTGGCTAAATTCCTACTTGGACTACGACATACAGTGGAACTTTAATAGCTCGGACATCTTTGGAACCATGAAGACTTGTTCTAGACATTGATAGACATTGATAGATAGAACCACCGAGGATTGATGAAAGCGCTAGGCCAAAAAAGATGAGGATAATCTAGGGATGTCTTTTCGATCTTCTGTAAGATCCTGGTATGTCAAGGGTGCTTATTAGAATCGCCTGTAATAAGTACACAGAACATACATTTTCATGATAAGAACTTTTCCCTAAATATCCTAAGTAGTGTTATCTTGAGCTATCGGAAGAATTTCCGACGGACTCCAGAACGAGTTAGAATCAGCGACGGTAAATGAACCATCGGTATTCAAGCTATTGAAATTTCAATGAAAGTACAAAGGGTTAATCAGCCTTGTAATGTAGCTTTCAAAGATTACTAATTCAAATCGATGTGTTCTTTGCCTGCCTCAGAACTTCTTTCAGGGTATTGGATAGAATTAGTACTTATTCGCTTTCTTAATAAAGTAAAAACTTTTGTGAGATTTAATTTTCTTACCAGCACATCAAGGACTTTTGTAACACAGCGTCTCATCAAATTCTACATCATTTGGCATTCTATTATGGATTTTTGACTAAATTCCTATTTACAAAAAATGGATGTTTCCAAATTCAAATATAGTAGTTTCCATTTCAGACTCAGGGATGAAAGATTATACACGTAACCAAGCCCGATTTAAAAATACATTTACTTTAATAAACAACAAAGATACTGTCCTATATATATATATAGTAACAAAGATCCTGTTAAATATCGAAACCGATTACACGCTTTTATTAGTAACAATAACGCTCTCTCATATCGAAATCGAAACCAGCCAGTCCCTTCAATATATAATAAAGGTATTGTCCTGTATCGAAACCAACAAATCCCTTAAATAAGTCACAAAGATACTGGCCATATCAGAACCAACCCTTCCCGTTTAGAAACGAAATGATTCAATACCGAAACCAACATCTCTTTTAAAAGTAGGAAAGATCTGATCACATATCAAAACCAGTCATTCCATTTTATAAGTAGCAAAAATATTGTCCTATATTGAAACAACCATTCCTTGAAATAGATAATATAGGCTTTGTTTTCATACGAAACGAGCCAGTTCCTTTAATAAGTAACAATGATACACCAATCATTCCCTTTCATAAGTAAAAGGATACCGTCCCATATCAAAATCAAGTATTCCCTTTACAATTAACAAAGATACTGACCTATATTGAAACCAATATTCCCTTCAATACATAACAAACGTACTGTCCTATATAAAAAAACAATCAAGTCCTTTAATAAGTAACACATATATGGTCCCATATCGAAAACAGTTATTCGCTTTAATAAGTAACAAAGATGCGGCCCCTTATCAAAGCCAACCTTTCCCTTCAATAAGTAACAAAACAGATCAAACTTGGGCAATGTTGATGTCGCACCTGCCCTCTCTCTGCACCCCTTCCCCTCCCTTCACCCAATCGCCCCCCAAAAATGTTTAGAAATGTTTATTTCAGATAGAGGAAATTTATATAGGAATTTCATCGAAAGCATGTGCATTTTCTCATATGATGCGTGAGAAGTTGGGCTCAAAACGTACAACATGTGCAAAGCTTAAAAAAAGATCGGCTTAAAATTATATGAGAAGTTGCAATCACAAGATACTCACTGTCTGTACATCTGAGATCAGTAAATGGCAAAATACAAAAAAAAAGTGACAAAAGATAATGCAAGGATTATATGAAAAACACATTCACATTCTTCAGACTATGGAGAAAACATGTGCAAAGTTTGAAGAAAAAAAAACATAGTATAAAAATGTATGAGGAGTTGTACTTACGAGGTACCCACAGTCTATATATTTAGGGTGAAAAATGACTAAGTTCACAATGTGGAAAAAATAGTGCAAAAATAAACTGACAATTACATACAAACCACATGCACATCTTCATACCATAAAAAACGCATGCAAAGTTCCATAATAATCGAAACAAAACTGTCAGAAGGGTTGCGCCCACAAGAGGTACCAACTGTTCATATATAAAGTCTGAAAAATGACTAAGTTCAAAATGTGGAAAAAGTGATAAAAATAATCTAACAATTATATCCAAACCACATGAACATCTTCATACCATGAAGAAAACACATGCAAAGTTTCAAAATGATCGGTACAAAAGTGTAAGAGGAGTTGCGCTCACAAGACACCAAGGGTAAATGTTGACGGAAAGACGAACGGAAGGACGGACGAACGGACGGACGGTCAACTGGACAACGGACGGAAATTTGCAGGCCTAAGTCGCCCTGCTAAAGCAAGCCCGTATCGAGACTAATCAGTCTTTTTAATAATTAACAAAGGTACCGTCTCATAGAAAGTGAAGCATCTCTTTATTAGTAAGACAACTACATTCCAATATCAAATGTAACCGAGCATTTTAAAAAGAATAATACCTTGTGCACTCAACAAAAACATCTCTCATATGGGTGCAGCCGGATTTACCCCATTCGCCATCGAAACAGTCCACTAAATTGTCTTCTGTCCCATCGCACTTCAGATTATGCATCCATACAGGACCAGTACCTCGTATTATCGAAACATCAACAGATCCTCCCCTAAATGTATATAAACATAAGATTATCTTACCATTGATACTAATACGTCGAACGATTTAATCATAAAGCAGCACACAACTCGGGACCTAAAAAAAACGCAAAGATTTTGTGAACGCTCGCACTGGTTAAAAATGTTCCTTTTCTTTAGTTTAGTTAATATTTAATAATTCTATATTTAAACAGTCATTCAGACTCCTGCATCATGCATGCACATTACGAAAACACGCCTATTCAAATATATTGAAAATTTTACAACCAAAAAAGGAAAATTTTCGGATTAAAAAATCTGATATTTTTCATATTTTTGCTCAAAACATAGATTGTGGGTACTCGTTAGAACCGCCTCGCCGAGGCGGTTCTAACGAGTACCCTCAATCTATGTTTTTAGCAAAATAAGAAAAATAAAGTATAACCCTGTAAAGCCCAGTTTTACTATATAAAAGTGGGGTTTAAGGGGGTCAAAATTATATAGGCGTGTTTTCGTGATGAAATATCTAAAGGGAAATTGATGCGCGTTTACGTGTGGCATCTGTGTCACATCTCTTTTTGCCTCCAGTCTCTAAAGGGTCTTTTATAAACAGGGAATAATTACACTATACCTCATGGGAAAATAATATGTCCTTGTAGAGCGGACACCGTTTTGGAAGAGGTTTGACGTGCAGAAAAGCAAACAGGGAGTTAGAAAATTTGTAGTTTTTACCCTTGTTAAAAAGATGGTAAGACTTCAAGTGTATCCAGTCCCCTTTGAGCCATTTAAGCCTAGTGGACTCTTCTACCTTAACTCTTTGGATAGGTCCATTTCCTTTATAAGGGGTGTCTGGTTAAATTTTATTATTGTAATGTTTTGTAAAAATTTCTGAATTAAATGCAAACAGTGTAGACCCTGATCAGACGCCGCGTTTTACGGCTTATGATCTCTGTCTACACTGTTTGTCAACGCCCCTTTTTATGGGACTCTATGATTAAATGGGTTAATTTCAGTATCGTGTTGGTTGCTCATCGATGCATAAGTTGACATACACCACTGTGATAAAATCATCGTGCTGCGAAAGGCCATTGGTGATAAGCATGGCATTTTTTACCCTTAAAATAAAGGCAAACAAAGCATTCTCAACTGATAATTTAACAGAATTTTCAATAGCTACAGTCCTGATTTATCCACAAAACGTTTGTTTGTGTCGAGGTTTTACGGCCCAATAAATCTTTTGGGGTCATGTCGAGCGCGGTCTGTTTACCTTACTACACTTTAACTGGGCAGGCTTAGTCCATTTAGCCGTTAACCAGTATTGCGCATTTTCTTTCGTCAGAAGCTGACGACTGCCTCCTTGAATCACCGGAAGGAGTCTGTTCACAAAAGGTGGCATCACCAGAATTAAAATAGAGGCCTACTTTTCTCTGATAACACCGATTTCCTACAGTGTAATATACAACCATATAAGCCTTATTTTAAACTTAGAAAACCGTTAAAAACGTGTAGTTTAATAAATATTTTATGCAGATGTAGGTTTTAAAATTGGCTTTGGGCTACGTCATTGAATTTTGTATTAAAATCATTCTGTGAGTTTCTATCTAACTGTATTATCAGTATTACTAAACCAAGGGCGAAACGGAGCATCATTTTATTGGCATCTTGGCAGTTTTTTTAATGGTCTCTCATATGGAAATACAAAACCCCAACTAACTTTGTTATAGCACTTGTCGGGAAGGTATGTGTGTGGTCGGAAGTTGAGAGAGGGGTTAGGGAGGGCAAGTACTCCCAGAGAACAACACCGTATGGAAATTTGCATTTTAACAAAAAAATTATACTAACGCGGATATCAATTTCTGCATCATTTGTTAGCTGCTCCAAAACAGATAAGCAGGGCTCCGAAATTGCATGCCCGATTGCGCAGATACATTTTTTTGCTTATAAATATGAAAAGGCAAACAATAATTGGCATTTTCGTATTTATTAGCAGATGCATTTTCATGCTCAGTTATGGTTAGCAAAAAATAATTTGCAATTATTAGTAAGTTGAGATTTATTGGCAGGGCAAATGTCATGGTTAGCTATATTTGGCTCTTTGTCATGTTAATGAAAATCTCAAAATCATCGACGCAATGCACATTTTGTATCATTTATGCATAATGATGCGGATGCCTAGACTGATCTGAGTCTTCGCTGGGTGCATATGCCATTTTTTTAGGTTTTGTCATGCGCTGGCTAAAATATAGACAATTATAGGTAAAAAAACTAACTTATCTAGAGCTCTGTCTTCAACAATATTTCAGCCATATTACGACGGTGTCTGGATGTAGAAAGCACGAAACTCACTTTTCGAGTGCCAGACCCGTAACATGATAGTCGACCAAAGCGAAAGAGCAGCTAGATATTTTATTTAATTGATGTATAAATTGTTTAAGTCGGTTGAGCCTGCGTAGTCTGATAACGACCTTTGTTCCCCCCACCACCAACCTCTCGCAAATGTTTCTAGGCGTTCGTATTTTGCAAGTGAACAAAGACTACCCTGCTAATACCGGGAATGGATTAAATTGATGCATGGGTCTCGCAATGCGAAAACAATTCTTCTGGCATATGCGGATAACAACTGCCGCACACTCTGATCAGTGCCTTCACTGACCGCTAACAGAATCATTGCATACTACAGAATGTATGAATGAAGAGCAAATGCTCGGATTATACTTTGCGCATTTTTATGAAAATTTGAAGGCACCTATTTCCTAGAAATGGCCCACATATGTATTGTTCTTAGTTATTGCTCGATATAAGGCATTTTTAACAATAATACCCATACTCATTACACAATATTCTGAAAAGTCGCGTAAAAATGTAAAAAGTTCCAGTTAAACATACCTGTTCAGGGGCGGATCCACGATTATTCGATTAGAGTTTCAAATATCTGTCGGTGTTCAAGAAGAAAAAAGGAAAACGCTGATGTTGTTGGTGACAAATCCGTGAAGAATGATGCTGGGGAGATGTCAATGGGCGAAGATAAAGTACGCAATCTAGAAAGCGACGGGCTCAGTTTGACCGGGACCCAGACCACCTGTCTGACGAAATACCAACTGAAGGCCCGCGCAGTCCAATCGCAATTGATATGGTTAGGAAGGCTGTCTCTCAGATAAAGGCGGGCAAAAGACAGGACTCATCAGACATAGTGGTGATGATGAACCAAGCAGCTAGTGACAAGGGCGCCTACATGATCCGTGACCTGGCAGCTGCCATCTTTCACGATGGAAAGGTACCCTCTGACTGGGAGCAGAGTTTCATTGTGTGCTTCTACAAGTTTAAGGGAGGTTCATTAGAAAGGGAAACCCACCGCGGTCTCAAGTTGACAGAGCAGGTTAAGAATGTCACGGAGAGGATTGTGGACGACCTCATCAGACAGTTGGTATTGTCAATCGACGATTCCCAGTTTGGCTTCGTACCAGCAGAGGTACAAAAGACGCAATCGTTGTAGTCAGGCTGCTACAAGAGAAGTATCTAGCTGCCAACAAGAGACTCTACATTGCTTTTGAAGACCTGGAGAAGACGTTTGACCAAGAGCCTCGGAATATCATCTGATGGGCGCTACGAAAACTTGGTGTGGAGGAGTGGATTGTGCGACTAGTGCAGGGGATGTTCGCAAATGCGCGGAGCCGTGTCCATGTTGGTGAGGGGTACAGTGAAGAGTTTGAAGTGAAGGTCGGTGCTCGCCAAGGCTCGGTACTCAGCCCGCTGCTCTTCATTATTGTGCTTGAAGCTTTGTCACGCGAGTTTCGCTCAGAGGTCCCTGGGAAGACCTTTTTGCCGATGACCTTCTTATCATCGCTGAATCGCTTGCGTCAGGAGGCTCTGGACGATGAATAAACAATGCAGGAGAAATGATTGAAAGTAAATGCAAGAAAGACAAAGATCACGATCTGTGGTAGGTACCTGCTGGACCTCCTGCAGAGTTTAGTCAACTTTTCATGCCCCGTCTGTCGTATTACAATGGGAAGCAACAGCATCTTCTGCAAAGGCTGCAAGTATTGGCCGCACAAGAAATGCAGTGGGCTCAAGCGTATGACAAAGGGTCCTGATTACAGATGTATATGGTGCCAGGAAACTGCACGCCCCTTTGACGACAGACCACAGAAGGAAGAAAGTCGGACCTGACAAGCTGGAGGTGGTAGCTTCCTTTTGCTACTTATGAGACATGCTCCCGGCAACCGGCGGCTGTGAACTTTCAATCACAACACGCGTGAAAACGACCTAGAAGTTATAGAAACTGCTTCCAGTTCTCTCTTTTAGCCCCCTCTCTTTCAAGACACACTCATTGGTCATTGACAAAGCCAAACCTCCAACGTCTGCAGCGAAATGACAAGACAATGATCAGACAGGTCTCCAGTGTCAAGCCGCAAGAGACTGTCACCACCAGATCCAATACTTGCGCGGCTTGGCATTGAAGATCTGGACCTAATTCTAAAGGAGAGAAGGCTCCGCTGGTATGAACATGTGGAACGCACCAGTGGTGCAATCAAGACAGGTTTTGACATAAAGGTTGATGAAAACCTGGGAGGCTCAAGATGACGTGGAAGCAGCTGACAGAGAGAGATTGCAGAGATGAAAGCTCTCGGCTATCAACCCTCATGATACATATACCTAGTGATCTGGTGTGAGATCTGCCATGCGTGCGGCAAGGCGGGGGGGGGGGGGGGGGGGGGGAGGGGCACTGAGGTGGATGTTGCCCCTGTACCTGCAAGTTAATAAAAAAAATCGATGATGATGATGATGATGATGATGATGACTTACAACAGACGCCATACAAAAAATAAGTACTAGAGCAGAGGAACCGCATCCAAACGATCAGCAGGAAAATTACTCGGGGGCTAAAACCAGTTTTTGCTCACGTGAAACAACACCTTTCTTTCTGGTGCAGTTCCAAATAACAGATTTATGTTTGGTACGTATTGGGGTACATTACCCTATCTGTGGAACTTCGCAGTGAAAAGCATATAATAAAAAAAAAACTGCGATATAAGAAAGCGAAGGGCTCACTTCACGAAAACATGCCTGTATAATTTTGACCCCCTTAAACCCCTCTTTTATACAATAAAATTGGGGTTACAAGGGTATACATTGTCTTCTTATTTTTGCTTGAAAAAATAGATTCTGGTTGCTTATTAGAATCGCCTCAACGAGGCGGTTCTAACGAGTACCAACAATCTATGTTTTGAGCAGATATATGGAAGATATCAGAATGTTTATCTGTTTTTTTTTTTTTTTTTTTTTTTTTTTTTTCAATTTTCGGTTGTAAAAAATTCAGTATAATTGAATAAGTTCGGTTCCGTAGTGGTTGCGATCTAAAGCTAGAAAACAAGAACACCACAAAGAAAACCAAGATAAGCCCAACCACAAGCTGTGACAGTCAGATGCCAATAATCTGAAACGGATTGAGGAAGGAGCCGTCATTTGAGGACCGACCCACAGTCGTGCAATTTAAAAGGGAAGCAAAATTATCAATCGTAACTGGTTTAATAACCATGCATACATTTTGTCGTAAGCCTGACTAACAAGAGAGACCAAGAAAGATGAGTACGGATTACTATATAGAACATGTATTAATGCCTTACTAAAACATGAAAATTTGAATACTCAGGAAAGGTCATACTCATGACACACAGTACTCCCCCAACCCAGTGGGCGAAAACGTTGTTTCAACGTCGACGACGTATTGCTGCTGGGAAGTCAGTGGATATTGTGCGACAGACTGCAAGTTTTCGATTCAATCATGGTAAGTAGCTATGTTTTCCTCTTCAATTGCACGAGGGTAGGTGGGATCTTAGGCTCTATAACGGTGTTATATATGTTCAAGCAGGAGATGTTTATTTTGTTCGGGCCCTCCGTGGTGCCACAAATGGGTATTTACCACGAGCCCTCATTCTTATTTCATCACAGCGATTTAACTTGATTTATAGGATTTTTCTTTGTTGTTTTGTTAGTTGAGTTAGGGTGCTTCTACACGAGAGATGAATAATCAGTTTGTATTTTACTACATTTAAAGTTAGGTGCCAGTCCGCGATAGTATTTACTATTGACCTTTGTGAAGGCTGTGGTTCTCTGCTGTTTCATTGATTGAGTCAGGGAGCCTCTACACGAGAGCCGAATATTCCGTTTTACTACATTTAAAGTTAGGCGCCAGTTCGCTGTAGTAGTTACTACTGACCGTTGTAAAGGCTGTGGTTCTGGTGTTATTTTTTTCTTTTTGTGGACTTCTTGCTGCCCGGTGCGTTTGTTTGTTTTTTTTTTTTTTCATGTTTGTCCTGTTTCCTATCCTATTATTGTATTTACTCGCCTCTGGTTAGCATTATAGTCATCTCGATTGAGAAAAGGGGTCTGCTTATTTGTTTTGTTTTCTTTTGTTTGTGACATATGTACTATCTGCCATCATTCGTTTAATCTTCTTTTCCTGACGTCGGAAGGCTATGTTCTGTGTTTCTCTGACACCTTCAATATTACATTTATTCACAGGTAAACCAACACAAAGCAGCAGTTCGAACGCAAAACGAACACACAAAAATTGAACACACAACCAAAGAGGAACTGCAACAGAATTAGGTGAAAGGGTAAACTGTTATGTGGAGGGGGATAGGTCGGGTTTAAATCTGCTTTTGTAAACGTTAAACCGCGTCCTTAACCATTATACAGAAACAGAATCATAAAACTATGGAGAGCAGCATTTAAAAATGTAGCCTGCATTTTGAGTTGATTGAAATTAAGGCTGTGTAAAAGTTAATCACTTCACTATAAACTTTGTTTTTCAGAAGCTCAATTTTTTTTTCTCTCTATTTTTCAGGCACAACCTAAGAAAGTAGAGATGCAGAAGGTGGCATACAGGTGTTTCTCTCCATCTGTTATAATGAATGCTTACCGCACAATGAGGGAAAACCACATTCAGTGAAAAGGGCGGCTATCACATATGGAGTACCTCAGCCAACTTTACGCAAAAAAAATCATCATGGTGGATCCTGAAACCACTTCATCAGGCCCTTCGCCTCAATTGAACCAAGAGGAAGAGGTATTTTGTTGAACATTTAAGGTCAATGGCTGCACTTGATTATGGATACACTAAAATTGAAGTTGAGAACATGGCATTCAACTATGCAGTATATCTTGGAAAACGTGATGAAACACACCTATTTAGTGGAAAGTGGTTCAGTAGTTTTATAAAACGATGGCCTGAACTGAATGTTATAAAACATAGGTCCCTTTCTAATTACAAGAGCCAAGGCCACATCAGAGTCAGTTGTTATTAATTATTTTGAAAGACTTGACAATGTGCTCACTAAGTTCAGTCTTATGGAAAACCCTCACTGTGTCTATAATGTGGATGAAACACGCATCCAAACAGAAGATGCACTACCATATTATCAGTGCTGGGACGTCAAATCCTGCAATAACCCCCCGGTGGTTTGCTCTACCGACCGTTCTAAGGCGGTGGTCCCGGTGTTAGTCTTACTCTTTGTTGCTTTGTGGTTTTTTCTACGAGGCGATTTGTTGTATGTCTTTCCGTGTGTCATTTTGTTCTTGTGTTTTTCAGTCCTTTTAGTATTGCGATTACCTCGCTTGGGGAAGAGAGAGCTAATCTTAGTGCTTTTCGTACGTTTGTTCGGTTTGTGCTTGTTTAGATTTGTCGGTTTCCTCTTCCTCTTGGGGTCTGGGAAGGGCTGGGGTTTGTGATTGTGGCACTCCCTGGACTTTTCTCTTACCTTTTCTTCAAGATCAGCCACTGCTAGCATTCTTGGTTGTAGGAATGGACTGGGTACCATGATGCCACCATTTTATAAATTTAAAGGCAAAACAATCTGCAGTAGCCTTCTCAAAGGATCGTGAACAGGATCTCAAGGTATTGTCACAGACAGTGGGTGGTCGAATGCTTTAGGTTTCAGGAGTTCCTTAAGAGTCACTTTATAAAATATGTACAGAATAGTAGTTATGGCCCGACTGTACTCCTTATGTTGAGTGGCCACAGGTCACAATATTAATATCCCTGTATTAGAATGGGCAAAGGCACATAATATAGAAATATTCCTGTTACCAGCACATACAGCCACTTGCTTCAGCCATTAGATGTTGCATGCTTTGGGCCTCTACAGCGAATATATAATAGTGAATGCCATAAATTCATTCGTAGTAACCCAAATTCAAATACCATATTGCAGATTTATCATCAAAAGCCTAGGAGCATGCCCTATCTGTACCAAACTCAAAGTTAGCTTTTAAACGCACTGGCATCCTCCCGTCCGACCCGTCTGCCATCGAGTCGAAGAAGCTTACTCCTGGAACAGGTTACCATTAGTCCAATTCCAGTATAACATTCACCACTACTATCTAGTTCTTAATGGCCCAGTAGCTTTCTTTAATGAACAAAGGGAACTAATTTCACACACACACACACACACACACACACACACACACACCACACACACACACACACACACACACACACACGAAAAAAATACTTTAAGCAAAGTTACAAGTGGAAATCTTATCAAAGAACCCAAAATAGTACAAACAATCAGAGAACTTTTAAACAGTAATAAAACATCATGCAAATGAAAATATGAAGAAGCAGCAAACAATAGTTGTAAGAAGCAAATAAAGCCTTCTATCACAAACTTGAAGCCGATACCGGGTCCCTCTGGGTTGCAAGTTATTCTTCTCTTAGACTCTGATAGTGATTCTGGTCATACTGATACTGATATAAAGCATGAAGATAAGTGTTGTGTATGACACCAGTACCAGCCTGAACAGCAAAAACACTGTGTTTCATTAGTCATAACAAAGTGGGCACAGTCTGATATCCCACTTTGTAAACATTGGACCCATCTTATCTACCGCTGCAAACAAAGGGTTATCAGAAGACATGACAAATTTGTTTGTCCATGTCATCTTGAAAAGTAATTATTAGTTAACACATTTAAATATGTAACAAACATTTGCAAATATATTTGTTGGCAGTTTAAGTTGAGTTAAGAGACGCTAATTGAGTTACTGATTATTTGCAGTTAATTTTTGGGTTTTAAACATATGCACACTAATTGTACTGATTGTAAAGGTTAAGGTCACCGATTCTCCCCCTTATCATTTCCGAGATTATGGATTACACAGGTCAAAATAATGGCTGCCCCCATCGTGGTAAAGATGGTTTTTAGAAAGATAAATATGACAATGGAAAGATGATAAATTTAACTAAAGGTAAGTTACATTTGTATCTCATATTTCAAGCATTTGATCACAACATCAGGCAAAAAGTCTAAAGGTTACCGAAACTGGTTAGCCGACGATAAAACAAAACCTTAATAACGAAAACACACACGCCAACGCGCACACACACATCGCTTGAATATTTCAGTTTTTATTCGGAAGGGGGTAGGTTGGGTTTAAAACTGCTTTTGTGGATGTTCAGCTGTTATAAACCATTATATAGAGGCAGCATCCTGTAACTGTCGAAAAAAAGTAATATTTGTGGGAGACTTTGTCGGGTTAGGCCTCAGATTCTATGATGGTTCCAGCGTAAAGGCTTACTTGAAATTTAATTTTGGGTAATGTTGGTTGGTACTTGATACTCTATCTTTGGTCGGGCCAACCGGAGTCTAACCGTTGGGTTTCTTTTGCTCCAGCATTTCAGTTGTTTCGTGCTGTCGAGTCTTCATCGTTGTTTTATCTCTGTAATTAGTTGATTTTTTGTGTTCTCGGAGATGTAGCGCTGATGAGTTAGGAAGCCTTCATGAGGACTAAATAAATTATGTGTCTAAACCGCGGCAGAAGTAAGGGCGAGGATTGTGGCCACGTAAAATCGATTTAAGCCGCCCAGTGAAATATTTTTCACTTACCGTTCCAAGGCGGTTCTTCTGTCTTGGTTTATTTTTGTTATAGTTCGTCTTTGAATGTGTGTGTCGCTTACATCTTTTTGTTTTGGATAGCCATTTGGCCACTGTGGGAAAGTAACTGTCCGTTTGGCTTTCTGCTAGTGATGTTTCTATTAGGGTCTAGTTATTTCGTGTTTGTGTGTCTTTCCTTTTGATGTCTCTGATGGGAGGTGTGGGATAATTGTATCGATTCCTGATCACTGCCTTCCCTTCTATTTTTTAAAGTTTTTGGAAATCTAGGAGAGCAACTTTTATAAAACAGAACTTAAATAATGAACACACATAATAAATGTAGTATCCATGTTCTTTACATCAATTAGACTCTACTGTGATGTAAATGACGTTAACGTCTCATCGCGTTGTTGCTTGGTTACGTTGTTGCTTTGTATGTTAATGTCTCCACTTTTAAAGAAATTGCTCAAATAGACTTAAGATATTACATTGGCGACGAGGAAAAAGGAGAAAAGAATAAGAAGAAATGATATATTAGATAAGAGGAAAACAGCAGGCATAGAAGAAAGTAGAGCATTCTGGAGAAGAAAAGGAATAACATAAAAAGATAAGATATAGAGACAAGAAATATTTATGAAAATTGGAGATAAACAAAACACGACTCAGTAGCCTGAAGAAAAGAAAGCTTTAGGCAGTACAGAAAAGAGGACAAAACAGAATGCAAGAAGAGGATAAGATCAGATAAGTAAATATTTTATTTAGATATAGCTGCCGGAAAGAACTTTGATAGACGTTAAAATAAAAAGAGCAGACTTATTCATATCAGATACGGTTAGAATATGGCAGACGATAGAGAAGTAACAATCATATCACAGTCCAGAAAGTTAAATTCGCTACCATTTAGGTCAACAGAGGACCGGCTTTATACAGGAAAGCCTGGGAAGAATGGTTAGAATCTATAGAAAGCTAATTCAGATACTTTAGAATGACCGGTCCAGCAGACAGAAAAGATGCCCTTATAATATATGGCGGATTAGAAATAGCAAGACTAGAAAAATGCTTGCCAGACCAAGACTATGATAGAAGCCTAGATGTACACCAGAAATTAAAGAAAGAACACTCAATGGAACATGATAATAGCTAGAGTAGAAGAAAGAAGAAGGAACTGCACCGTTCAGATAGCCAAGAAGAAGAAATTGCACCGTTCAGATAGCCACGGGAGAGATCAAAGACTAGAATGGTGCACGTTTTGTGGATTGAAAAGGGCATATCCTAAAGGAAGAAACTGTCCAGCATATGGAATCCAATGCGATATATGTAAGAGGTTGGACCATTACTTATCTGTTTGCAGACAAAATATGCGACAAACAGAAATGATTAATGATGCTAGAAAGAAGATATTGCATGGCCAACAGAAGAAGAAAGACAGAGTGAAGAAAGCTGCGCATGCAGAAAAATACTTGAACAGCAAAATGAGTTCAGATGATAATTTCTTAGAAAAGTCAGTGACTCATGTGACAATTAAGACAATCAAGAGATCAGCTGAAGAGAACAGCGCCTCGTCTCAGGAGACAGAAGTGTTGCGAAAGAGGGTAACGCGACTTGAGAAAGTGCTCACATCAACAAAACAATTAATCCAGAAGCTGATAGCCCGGCAGAAAAAAGATTAACATATGCAAGAGGATCCAAAAATCTAGAGAGAAGAAGCAGATCTATCAAAACAATCAGACGAGGAAAAAGTTCATTTGGGATGGATGAAAGGTATATGTACTGGAAAAAGAAAGCACCACGCCATCTAATGACAATTGAAGGAATATTCGATTTAGACTGTGAAAATATAGAAATGCCTGACACTGTGGCACAGCCCCATGCATTGGAAGAAGAGAAGGAAATGAGGACACAAACATTCCGGCCTATCAAGAAAGGAGGTATCATTCTTATTATACCTTTTTTCGATCACATGCATACTTTAATTATTTAATTTAGTAACAGAAATTTCATACAAACTTCTCACAAAAACAGTTGTTTGATTTACAACTATATAATTGGTTACTTCACGAAAGATTGCCATTTTAACGGTAATTTCAGAATCAGAACGTCACTTTCAGTCGACAGCTTACGGATTTTCAGATGTTTATTTTTGTGTTTTTTTTTCCTTTTATCTCAGCATCTTTCTTGTATAAAAGATGAGAAATGTAGTATTCATGTTCGTTACATTAATTAAGCTCTTCTGTAATGTAAATGACGTTAACGTCTCATGAAATCGTTGCTTTGTTACGTTGATGCTTTGTATGTTCATGTCTGCCACTATTAAACATAATGCTCAAATAGACTTAAGATATTACAATAAAGGGGGTAGGTTGTGTTTAAATCTGTTTTCGGGACGTTTAGGTTGGGTTTAAATCTGCTTTTGTGGATATTTAGCTGCTTACTTAACCATTATACAGAGGCAGCTTCATGTAAATGTCAGAAACTTAATGTTTGTGCAAACAGTCTGTTTTTTTTGACAGTTAGGAGGGCAACCTTTATAAAAGCGGAACCAAAAACACACACAAATGCACACGAACAAACACATACACACTGACCAAGCTCTTCGAACTTTACGTGCTTCTTACACTGACCGGCCCATCAGCATGGCCACATGTCTAGTACTTCGGCTGAAGTTTTCCTTTAGCTTAAGACTTATGTGGGTAAGTAGTATAGGTTCTGGCGAGACTGCGCGGTTGTTGAGTTTCAACTGAAAATTTGCTGTTCGCATATGCTGTAACGGCTTTTTTCCCATGACGAGATTCAGGTGTATCATTACATCAAATATAAACGTACACGCACAAGACGGAAGGGGACTCAGATATTTCTCGTTTTAATTGTTAGATTCAATAATATTTCAAAACCGTTGGATTCATTGGCTGTAACATCTACAACATTGTTTGAAAGACTAGATTGGAAACTATTATGCCGATTTTGACATGCAGCCCTCCCCCCCCCCCCCCACTCCTCGAAAAATGACACATTTATATGTAGATTCATATATGTTTGAGGGTTCCTTTATCTATCATGTGTACATTTTTATCACCGTGTTGTTTGGATAGTACGCGTGGTTTTTACAGGATCCGTTCATATTTGATAGGTTTCAGACAGAAAAGCCGGACAATAAAAATGATGGAATTTGACTGCGCTTGGAGAATAAATTCTTCGATGTACTTGAATGCGGACAGATGAATGTTTTGCAAGGCAAATGCCCCCTCTTGTCGGAAAATGTAGAAGAAAAGGATAGAGCATTTTTATTGACGTCCCGAGATACACGCAGTATTAAGCATCTGAGTATCAATACCCGAACTAGCGGCATTTTCCATTTGTTTTACTAATTTCATTCAGAATTATTTACTGGTCCTTCGAAAGTAAGTAAGTAAGTGAATACTTTATTTAGATTGTAACCAAAAACTTGGAATACGCAGATCTTCCACGGGGCTCTCTTTAACAAATTAACAAGCATTGCAAATATATTACAAACATGAAAAGTTCGATACGAATGACATAAGCGTTTAAAGCAGATGCAGACAAATGAAAAGAAAGAAATAGGGAGATGATGTTACGTCCTTAAAATTGAAGTAAGAATTGAAAATAAACAGATGATAAAAATTCAGTGTCATCTAAAACATTGACAAAAATATCATACACAAATGCAGGCACGCAGACAAACAGGTAGACGGACAAACAGACAGAGACATGCATACAGACGGGCAGACACACAAATAACAAATTTCAAAATTAAGGAGCATAATATTGATATACGCATGCAATTGCGATGGAGGTTTATTATACGCTTAGTAGCAAGTAATATACATATAACTGTAGAGTAACATACAATTTATCGTTTGATCCTTTCAGTGCATTTTTTGACAAAGTTTTCTGATGATGACACATTCTTTACATTAACAGGAATACTCTTCCATTTAACTACGCCAAAGTATGATAACTGAATTCTTTCCGTCATTTCTGAAAATTCCTATGTAGGTTACTGACAAGGCATTATTGGCCTAAACTACCTATTCTGGTCCAGAAACGACATTTCATTTGATTTCAGTTATTTGAGTACGTTCGTTGCTCTCAAGGGTCATTCAGTTTTGAATCTACTTATAAACTGATGTACAAATAGGAATAAAAGTTTCTTTATGCGCACAAGACAAGTCTTTATGAAGACTTTGATCAGACTTTGCGACGCACAGGCTTACTACTTGAGTTTTCGTTAGGCCAAGACGTCAGAAAGTATACTGTTACTCAATTACCATTTGTGCACATTTAACGTCTGATAAATATCCAGGGCCCAGTTGTTCAAAGCTAACGACGTCGTTAGTTAACGATTCGTTAAAATTTACATCCAGTGATACGCAAATGTGCTGAATTTTTTGCTGAAAAAATGTGAGTAGCTTTTGCAGTGCAAAAGCTACTCACATTTTTTCAGCAAAAAATATCAGAATATTGTGTATTGAATCCGCTAAAACAGTTAACGAAATGACCCTTAACGAGCTCGTTAAGCTAACGACGCTTTGAACAACTGGGCCCAGGTAGTCTGCATGGCTGGCATAGCATCCAGTCGTAAATGATAGGATGAGACCGAAAACGAAATCCTTGACAATCAGACAAAAAGAGTGGAATTTGATTGTCATCTGGAGATTAATTTCGTTGACTCACATTAAATGCAGACAAGCGACGATTTAACGTTAACACACAATGACCCGTCTGTCCGAAAGGCCAAGAAATTAGGCATTAGTATATGCACTGAAATGAACTCTGTTACGTCTACCCCGCGAAAAGCAGGGTGTACACTGTTCCAGCCAGGGGATTGACTTTGTTTTGCTATTAAGACAGACATGCTTAGGAACCGTCTTGCTACAACTCTTATTTTTCCGCATATTATATATACTGAATGTCAGCCCATTCCTCGATCTGTTTCAGAATTTGGCGCCTAGCAATAGCTGTATGTGGTCTAGCCCATCGTGGTCTAGGTTTCTTTTTGTTCTCTTTTGCTTTGGCTTTAGATTACCATTGATCTCTCTAGTTTGTTTCATTGTACTTTTGTGATTATTTGGTTTTTTGTGTATGCTACTTTGATGATGAGGTAAAAGATCATAGACAGACTGAACATATTCCATGCTATTTTAAGCAGCATCAGAAATAAAGGCGATTTTTCGACCGAGAAAACGAGTAGAGACCCGACCCCTGCTGCATTTATTTCTGCTGGGCCTTGTAATGCTGATTCTTTGTTGCGATTTGTTCTTTGCTGTACGTCGTAGAACTGTTCTTCTTGATTGTGGCTTTTTCTAAGCAACTTCACTTATGTTTGTTAATACAGCACATGTATAAGTGGATCGCGTCAGAAAAACGTACATGTGGACACATTCGCCCATCTAAGATTCAGATCAGCCTACACACTTGCACAGTTTATTCAGTATTTTTCATGCCATGTTTTTCTCTTAGAGAATTTGACCCCCACCTTCCCGACTATTACTATATCAAAGTCGGGTTAGATAAGACAGTTAACTAGAAACCCACACTTAAAATTATTAAATATAAAACACAATGAAGTAGCTCAAGACCGATTCCAAACTCTACATCTGCATGAAAAATTAATCAAATTTTACATTTAAAATGGTTTCCTATGTTAAAAAATAAAGATTTTAAGACTAAATATTACAGTGCAGGGAACCAGTGTTATTAGAAAAAAGTAGTCCCCCAGGTAAATCTGGTAATACCACCTGTTGTGAACAGACTCATTAGTGTACGAGAGTTGAGGGCAGTAGCGATAAAACATCTGGTTGAATTATCAGTTGAGCATTAATTTTTTTTGCCACTTATTTTCTAAGAGAAAAAACCTGTCATGTACTAGGCATATTTGGGATATACAAGAATGCAAAGTTCCTTCATGCAGACAATGAAAAATCTGATCAGACTTTCCGAATTCGCAGGCTGATTTGAGTCGTCGCTGGGTTCACATGTCGGATGGTTTATTTTCTCTAAACAGATGCTTACTTCAATCCAAGAGATTTACACGCCACTTTGGCATCCAGATCGTCGAACTTGTCCTTGCAGATCGTTCCCCATTCTCCTAGATAGTTAACCTCGACCCTGCCATCCAACTCTGATTCTCCATCCCTCAGTCGATATTGCACTTAGATAAAGCATAAAAGTGATACATCCAATAGATATGAAAGAGAAAATATATCGATAGAGCGAGGAAGAGTCAGAGAGAGAGAGAGAGAGAGAGAGAGAGAGAGTGTGTGTGCTAGTGGATTCTCAATATTACCATGCTTCATCGCCAATGCTTGGCATGCTCTACAAAGAATTTGATAGGAAAGCTTTCGGTACTAGGTAAACGTAAGTACACCGTGTTTTATTTTGGCCACATAAGGTTTGATACGTTAAACACATATGGTTAGATATGATAAACACATATCGTTAGATATTTGTTCGTAAACAAGAAATGTAGATTCACTGTATTGCGCACTCATTGGATGTGTTAATGCAATTGCCAAATTTCAATATACTGTCTTTCCTGTCAACATATCAAACAGTGTTTTGCTACATTTGGTAGAAGTAGACTATTTATTTCGTGGAAGGCATTTTTGTTTACTCACAACCGACTTTCCTGCACACTAAAGTATATAAGAGAGGGAACTCAGGAACTGAAACAATCAGATTCAAATCAAGCTCCCAATCCCAAAGGGAAAGACAGACAAATACAATAAAGCAGCCACAAAATAAACAGATGGCAAGCTGAGTTGGCAACTGTTTTTCAAAAAAAAAAAAAACGGAAAAACTCTGTCACCTACATTTAACTGAATATATCACAAACTTACATAATTATTACAAGCTCAGTCTGAAAACTTTAACTTTAAAATTACTTTGGATTATAACTAGTTTCAGAAGTGCTGGCATATAGCAAATGAGACATATCGTTCCCGTTCACTAACATTGTTACCTATTAGGGCTTCTGTTATTTCACTTATACCGCATTTTATTTATATGTTATTGCCACTTTTTTTTAAAGCGCATGGTTTTATATATAAACGTCTGGACATAAAGCCCATGTACGTACAGTTCTGCAGAAAGACAGGTATCATTGTTTGATAGAGATGTTGGTTGCTCTGATATGGATGTCAGGTTATCCCAAATCTGATCCTTTGAACGGCTGTGTTCCCATATTTTTTTTTTTTATTTTTCTTGTGTAGCTCCAAAAGCACTTGTTTTATAGCATAACACTCAAAGATATAGTACCAACAATAATGCCGTATATATATATATATATATATATATATATATATATATATATATATATATATATATATATATATATATATATATATATATATATATATATCAAAGAACGAACATCAGTTGCATGCGTTCATATAAAGAACAAACAGAACTACCTTGCATAAATGTCACCAACCTTTTGGGGGATGTTTAGGTAAACATTTCACAGCAACATCGTCATCATGGCTGCAGTCAGTAACACCCCAATCGCTAGTATCACAGAGGTGCAAATAATCCGCAACCCCTTGACAGTTAACATTACTTAACCAGATTTTTCCACTTCCCTCACCATAATGAGGCACTGATATTGCTGTACCACCGCTGGAAAATACACTCAATGATTATGCTAACATTCGATAGCTTTGCGTCCTAAAAAGCTTTCACAATTACCGAATCGGTGTGAGACAAATGCAGTGACAGTTATACAATTCTTGAAAACCTTACAGATGGTTTCGTTATTTCGTTTAAGATGTCTGCTAGTGATAATTATGATTTTGCAGCCTGAATTTATAGTGCTTGGGGAAATTCTCTTTCTACATTCGGCGGTAGCATGCACATGAGGTATACGCTATTCCAACGAAATCACACTGATTCAACACTTTTGATATGGATTCAAAATACACTACCGAGAAATTTCGTATAATAGAAATAGAGCATCCTTTGGCACGCTGATTCTGTTTCCAAATACTGGGTCAGAAAGAGGAAAGACTTTTTAAGCGATTTTGAGATTTTGAAGTTTGGTTCAAACAATTGCAAATAAGAGCAATTTAGCCTGGTTACTGATATGTGGTTGTAGTATTCTGAAGAATGCTGGTTTAAAGCTCATTTCATCGTAACGTTATGCATTTTTGTGCATTAACGCCTAAAGCTTACTGCTCCTCCAAGATGCGATGACCTAGATCCTGAACCCGAGCGTCGACTAAGGTACATACAGACTGGACTGGTTTACTCAAGGGGTTTTCCAATCATTCAGTTCAAGCAGATGGATATTATCAATAGGTGGCTTGGGTTTCTAGATATACATACAAAGAAAGAGTCTGGGAAGACCAAATATAATGTTTATTTATTTGCTTTCTTTGTTTGAAAGTGTTAGTAATAAAAATTAAGGAGACTGCATTTATGGCAAATATTGTGTTTTAGCAATAAGTGCCGGAAATGATCTTTTAATTTCTTAAAATGTCACTTTTACAGCTAAAGTATTATTTTTAAAGCTTTTAACGTCAGCTTAAGCGTCCTCCCATTAATTTGATTAAACTGTACACTGTATAAATTAGATTTGCGTTCTCGAGATTATGTAAGCGTTATGTTCGTACTTTGTTCCAGAAAGCTGGGGTGGTATTTATAAAGCAACTTAAGATAATATTTTGACTTAAGTTCTCTCTTAATTCTAAGATTTTCTTAAGTTTCTGCTTAAATCTACGAAATTCTTAAGTAGTATTTATAAACCCACTTAACCCTTAAGAACACTTAAGATATGTCTTAACTTTAAGATAGGTCCGGAGGTGTCTTAAATTTCTAAGATTTTCTAAGAAATTCCTTATGTTATTTAAGAGAAATAAAATGGCCGCCAGATTAAAGCAATCGGGAAATTAACCACCAAGAAACATTCTTTTTCACGATCAAAACTGAATTGTATTAGTCGGGATGTCGATCCTTTCGTTGTCTTGCTAGATCCGCATATCAAAAATCGTGACGTCCAGTTTCCTGTTTCCGCTAAAAGAGGACTGTTGTGTTTGTGTTTATTTGGCATTAGAAGACGGCTACGATTCGGGTTTCCAACAAAAATAATGTGTTGGCATAGATTCATACTATTTGGGGACCAGTTAATGCAGCGTATTGGTAAGGCAGTGAATCTTTCAGTCAGACACGCTTTTAAAAAGTAACAGCTTCCTGAAAATCGACTACATATCGTCTCACAGAGCAGGCCTACATATCTCCAAAAATAAATGTGGAAATACGCAGGAAAGGTCACAACCACGGAATCTGCCCTCCCAAGGTACCAATATATATATATATATATATATATATATATATATATATATATATATATATATATATATATATATATATTTTTTTTTTTTTTTTTTTTTTTTTTTTTCAGGGGAAATTAGGCTCATTTCATGCAATTTGCCTGCTTGCAGATGATTTACTTAAAATGCCAAGGCTTATTTTCTTTGAAAAATAATAAATGTTATCTACTACAATTTTGGTTGGTGCTTTCAGGCTCAGCAATTATAACAAGGCAGTCTGAAGGACAGCTATATCCCCCGCCGCAGAATGATAATGGAGCGGCCACAAAATTCAAGGCTCAAATTGGTGGCCTTCAATTGTGACCTTGACCTTGTGCTTGAGTCTGCATTGTTTAGTTATTGGTTCTGCACATTATCTCACTAAGGCGAACATTTGACCCAAATTTAATAAATATCTTTCAAAGGGTTTAGGAGATATGGAGTGAACATGAAATTCAAGGCTCAAACACACGACCTTTAACTGTGACCTTGACCTTGAGTCAGCATGCTTGAGTTATGGGTTCTGCACATCGCCTCACTAAGGGAAACATTTGACCAAAGTTTCATGAAAATCTTTCAAAGAGTTCAGGAGATATGGAGCGAACAAGAAAGAGACGGATGACCTTCAATTGTGACTTTGACCTTGAGTCTGCATCGTTGAGTTATAGGTTCTACACAACGGAGTGGCCTCAAAATTCAAGGCTCAAACTGGTGATCTTCAATTGTGACCTTGACCTTGGGTCAGCATAGCTGTTATGAGTTCTGCACATCATCTCTCTAAGGCAAACATTTGACCAACGTTTAAAGAAACTCCTTCCAGGGGTAAAGGAGATATGGAGTCGACACCAAATTCAAGGCTCAAACTCGTGACCTTCAACTGTGACCTTTACCTTAAGTCCGCAGGGCTGAGTTATGGGTTCTGCACTTTGTCTCACTGAGGTGAACATTTACTGTTACTAGTTCTCTAATATTTTATTAGACATGTTTCTGCCAAAGTTAGTTAAGTTAGCTCCCGTTTTCAGCTAGGGTCTGTAAATGAGCGCTATTTATTTGTATCACTCTGCCTAAATACTTATAACATTTCCGAGGTCCAGAGTTGCAGTGCCCATCATGCAGACAGTTCGAAG
Source organism: Anodontia alba (assembly GCA_964016985.1). Taxonomy (NCBI): domain Eukaryota; kingdom Metazoa; phylum Mollusca; class Bivalvia; order Lucinida; family Lucinidae; genus Anodontia; species Anodontia alba. Next base: position 33,548,397 of record OZ024829.1, read on the forward strand.
TTACTATTTGTAGGACCAGAAAGGAATCTGTTTGAAAAAGAAGACAGATAGGCCTCGGAAAGGCAAAACGTGCCTTCGAACATGCGCAAAATGCGCATATTCACATCATCCTGGGCCTTTGTTCTCCATTGATACATTATGTGGTATTCGATAATTCTATTAGGGATAAAAATAGCTGTGTTTCCACTAACCCAACCTAACCTGTTTCAAATACCCGACTCTGCAATTTTTTTATCAGTAAAAATACAAAATAAAAAAGTACAGCACCGACCCTCAACAAAATACGTGTATTTTCATAAAATTACAGGCCCGACCATGTTCTTTTCTGAAGAAAAAATAGAAAAAAGTTTCCACCTACGGAGCTTTTTTTTCAGCATAATAGTGGAAACACAACTATTTTTACGCCTTAGCAGACCGAGAAGGACCTGATCAGATTGCGTGGATGCGCAGGCTGATTCAGGCCTTCGATGTCCGCATATGTCAGAGGACACGGCTTTCCATGGCGTGGCCAAGATTAAAAGAGACTTCGCAGTTAAAGGCAATGTATAGATGTAGTGATTCGAGTACGGAGTTTTATCTCAACGGTACAAACAATACGTTTGTATTAAAGATAGTCTTAGTTTTGACGAGCATATTATATGAAGACTATACAATTTCGAACTAACGATAAAATGGGGAAATATTAAATGGAAAAACAATCAGGCTGAGCGTGCTGGTAATAACAGCGTCGTTTCCCGTTGTACTGTTGAACAAGAGGGCCATGATGGCCCTGTAATGCTCACCTGAGTATCATAGCACTTAGAGAACCTGACCCATACATGATCAAGGCAAACATTCTGATCAAGATTCATGATGATATTATTAACAAGGGCGTAATGGACCATGCCTAATGGACCATGAAATATGGATCGAGGCCAAATATGAATGACTGCAATCAAGAGGTCATGCTAAGACGTATGCATGTGTTAAGTATCACTGGCTGTAGGACCAATAATTACTGAGAAACTGACCTAAATGAAAAAAAAAAAAAAAAAAAAAAAAAAAAAAACACGACAGTCAGTGGATCGTGGAATATAGTTCAAGGTCAAATATAAATGACTGCATTCAAGAGGCTATGCTAAGATATGCAAGTGCCAAGTATCACTGCTGTAGGACCAACAGTAACTGAGAAACTGACCTAAATGGGGAAAAAACTTTCGAAAGTCACTAGACCGTGATAGGTCATACGTGACGCAGGTCCAAACGTAACCTAGAAATCATCAAGACAAACATTTTGAGCAAGATTCATGATGATGGCACCTGCTTAGGGCCCTTTGGTTTCAGAGAAGATTATTTTTTTCTTTAAGTTTAACCTACATAGTTCTATTTTCATAAATGACCCTTGGGCATGGTCAATTTGGACCAGGGACATGGTTGGTAGGATTGAAGCGGGAGACCACTAAACTTTGCTACATAGTAAATAAAATATATCGGCTGTGGGTCTCATGGTTTCAGAGAAGAAGATTTTGTAAGTCTTCCCATTATAAGTCTATGGAAGCTAATGACCACCGGGGCGTGATCAGTTTTGACCCCTGGGTATAGTTGGCAGGATTAATGTAGGAAAACAATAAACATTGCTACATACTAAATATATTAGCTCTGGGCCTTACAGCTTCAGTGAAGATGTTTGAGGGTTCTTCAGCTATATAGTTCTATATAAAAATGACCCCCTTGGGCATGGCCAATTTGGGTCCTTGGGGCTTGATTGGCAAAAATTATATAGGGGACCACTAAACATTACCATTTACTAAATATATAAGCTATGGGGCTTATTGTGTCAGAGAAAAATCTGTTATAAGTCTATGGGAGACTTATGTAGCAATGTTTAGTGGTCCCCTGCATAAATCCTGTCAATCAAGCCCCTGGAGTCTAAATTGGCTACGTCCCGGGGGATCATAAGCTCCAATTGACTTATAATGGAAAAACCTTAACAGAATGTTCTTGTCTGAAACCATGTGGCCCACAGCTTATATATCTATGGCCGGTTTGGACCACAGGGACTTGATTGTCAGGATTTAAGTAGGGGACCACTAAATGCTACATACTAATTACATAGGCTGTGTGCCTCAAGGTTTCAGAGAAGAAGATTTTTTAAGTTTTTCTCATTATGAGTCTATTTGAGTTAATCCCCGGAACAGCCAATTTCGATCTCAGGGGCATGGTTGGCAGGAGTCATGTAGGGGATAAATAAACATTGCTACATACTAAATATATAAGCAGTGGCCTCATGGTTTTAGAGACGAAGATTTTTAAGGTTTTCCCATCATAAGTCAATGGGAGCTAATTACCCCGGGGCCTTGCCAGTTTAGACCCCAGAGGCTTGACTGGCAGGTATTTCGAAGGGGATTACTAAACATCGCTACATACTAAATATATAAGCTATGGGCCTCATGGTTTCAGAGATGTTTCGATTTTTTTTTCAATCGTAAGTCCAGTGCGTGCCATATTTGAACCCATGAGGCATGGTTGGCAGGATTTATATCGGAGATCACTAAACATTGCTACATACTAAATCTGTGAACTCTGTGCCTCATGGTTTCAGAGAAGAAGATTTCTGAGGGTAGTTTAGCTATGTAGGTCTATATAAACAAATGACCCCCTGGGACATAACCAATTCGGGCCCTATGGGCTTGATTGGCAGGATGTATGTAGGGGACCACTAAATATTGATATATACTAAATATATAAGCTGTGCGCCTAATGGTTTCAGAGAAGAATATTTTGTTATAAGTTTTTATCCATTATAAGTCTATTGGAGCTAATGACCTTCCGGGGCAGGGCCAGTTTAGACCCCAGAGCTTGATTAGCAGGATTTATGTAGGGGACCACATAACAGTCCTACATACTAAATAAATAGGCTGTAGGTCCCATGGTTTCAGAGAAGAATATTTTTATTGTTATGCTTTTCTCATTAGAAGTCTATGAGGCATAGCCAATTTTGATCCCAAGGGCATGGTTGGCAGGATTTATGTAAGGGACCACTAAACATTGCTACCTACTTAAATAAGCTGTGGGCCTCATAGTTTCAGAGAAGAACATGTTTTTTAAGGTTTTACTATTGTGTAGGGGACCACTAAACATTACTACATACTAATATTATAAGCTATTGGTCTGATGGTTTCAGAGAAGAAGATTGTTTTTCCATTGTAAATCAAGGGAGCTAATGACCAACAGACCATGGCCAATTAGGACCCTAAAGGCATGGTTGGCAGGATTTAAGTAATTGACCACCAAATATTGCTATATATTAAACCTGTTCACTCTGTGTCTCATGGTTTCAGAGAAGAAGATTTTGTGAAGTTCTTTAGCTATACAGTTCTATAAACATATGACCCCTGGGATGTAGCCAGCTTGCACCCCAGGGGGTGGGGGCGAGGGCTTGATTGGCAGGATTTAAGTAGCGGGCCATTGCACATTGCACATTGCAACATACTAAGTATATAAGCTGTGGGCCTCATGGTTTAAGATAAGAAGATTTTTTAATATTTTCCTATTCTAAGTCTACGGGAGTTAATGGCCCCAAAGACGTCACCAATTTGGACCCCAGGGGCATGGTTGGCAGGATTTATGCAGGAGACCTCAAATCATCGCTACACACTTTATCTGTTAGCTCTCGGCCTCATGATTTCAAAGAAGAAGATTTTTGAAGGCTTTTTGGCTATGTAGCTCTATACAGACATATGATCTCTTGGCGTGTAGCCAGTTTGGATCCCGGGGGCTTGATTGGCAGAATTCATGTAGGAGACCAATAAACATTGCTACATAATAAATATATAAGCTGTGGGCCTCAAGGTTTCAGAGAAGAAGATTCTTGGGCGTTTTAGGCCTATATAAACAAATGACCCCCAGGGTCATGGCCAATTTGGACCCTAGGGGCTTGATTGGTAGGATGTATGTAGGGGACCTGTGAACATTGCTATACACTAAATATATAAGCTGTGGGCCTCGTGATTTTAAAGAAGAAGATTTTGTTTTTTATTTTTTTTATCCATTATTAGTCTATGGGAGCTAATAACCCTTCCGGGGCATGGCAAGTTTAGACCACAGGGCTTTATTGGCAGGATTTATGTAGGAGACCACTTAACATTGCTACATACCAAATAAATAGGCTGCTGGCCTCATGGTTTCAGAGAAGAAGATTTTATTTGTTTTCCATTATAAGTCCATAGGAGATAATGACACCTAGGGCATAGCCAATTAGGACTCTAAAGGCATTGTTAGCAGGATTTAAATAGGAGACCACTAAACACAGCTACATACTTAATCTTTTCGGTCTGTGCCTCATGGTTTCAGAGAAGACGATTTTTCAAGATTCTTTAGCTATACAGTTCTATATAAATATATGACGCCCCCACCCTCTGGGGTGTAGCCAGTTTGGACCCCAGGGGCCTGATTGGCAGGATTTAAGTATCGGGCCTCTGCACATTGCTATATACTAAATATATTAGCTGTAGGTCTCATGGTTTCAAAAAAAAAGATTTTCAAAGTTTTTCCCATGACATGTCTATGGTAGTTAATGACCCCGGGGCGTTGCAAATTTGGACCCCAGGGGCTAGTAGATAGGATTAATGTAAAAGACCACAAATCATCGCTACCTATCTGTTAGCTCTTGGCCTCATGGTTTCAGAGAAGAAATGTTTAGAAGGTTCTTTAGCTGTATAGCTGTATATAGACATTGGCGTGTGGCGTGTGGCCAGTTTAGAGCCCTGGGGCTTCATTGGCAGTATTTATGTAGGGGACAACTAAACATTGCTATATACTAAATATATAAGCTGTGGGTCTCATGGTTTCAGAGAAGAAGATATTTTTTTAAGTTTCTTATCAAGTATAAGTCTATAGGAGCTAATGACCCATCGGGGCATGAACAGTTAGGACTTAACATTGCCTCATACTAAATAAATAACCTGTTGGTTTCATGGTTTCAGAGAAAAAGATTTTTTAAAGTTTTTCTCACTATTAGTATATTGGGGTAAATGACCCCCGGGACATGGCCAATTTTGATCCCAAGGCCATGGATGGCAGGATTTATGTAAGGGATCATTGAACATTGCTACATACTTAATATATAAGCTTAAGGCCTCATGATTTCAGAAAAGAACATATTTTTAAGGTTTTAACATTATAAGTCAATGGGAGCTATTGACCCCAGGGGATGGGGTAGCCAGATTAGACCCCAGGGGCTTCATTGGCGTGATCTATGTAGGGAACCACTAAACATAGGTACATATTAAATGTATAAGCTATGGGCATGATAGTTTCAGAGAAGAAGAGCTTTTTTTTCCATTATAAATCTATGGGAGCTAATAAATGCCAGGGCATGACCATTTAGGACCCTAAAGGCATGGTTGGCATGATTTAAGCAGGAGAATTAAGTAGCGACCACTAAACATTGCTACATACTAAATATATAAGCTGTGGGCCTCATGGTTTCAAAGAAGAACATTCTTTGAAGGTTTTACCATTATAAGACAATGGGAGCTAATGATGTATGTAGGGAACCACTAAGCATTGCTACTAAATATATAAGCTATTGGTCCGATGGTTTCAGAAAAGAAGATTTTGATTTTTAATTCCAGTTTAAGTCAATAGGAGCTAACGACCCCCTGGACATGGCCAATTAGGACCTAAAGGCATGGTTGGCAGGATTTTAGTAGGAGGCCACTAGACAATGCTACATATTAAATCTGTTAGCTCTGTGCCTCATGGTTTCAGAGAAGAAGATTTTTGAAGGTTCTTCAGCTATACAGTTCTATATAAACATATGACCCCCTGGATGTGCCCAGTTTGGACCCCCGGGGCTTTATTGGCAGGATTTACGTTGCGGTCCACTGCACATTGCCACATGCTAAATATATAAACGTTTAGCCTCGTGTTTTCAGGGAAGATTTCTTTTTAAATTTTTCCCATTATAAGTCTATGGGAGTTTATGACCCCCGGGCGTTGCCAATTTGGATCCCAGGGGCGTGGCTGGCAGGATTATGTAGGAGACCACAAATCATCGCCACATACAATCTGTAAGCTCTCGGTCTCACGGTTTCAGAAAAGAAGATTTTTAATGTTCTTTAGCTATATAGCTCTATATAGACATATATCTCCTTGGCGTGAGACCAGTTTAGAGCCCTGGTGCTTAATTGGCAGGATTTATGTAGGTGACCACAAACAATGCTATGTACTAAATATATAAGTTGTGGGCCTTATGGTTTCAGAGAAGAAGTTTTTTTTCTGTTTTCTTTTTTTAAAGTTTTTCCTATTATAAATCTATGCGATCTAATGAACCTCGGTGCGTTGCCAATTTGGACCCCAGGGGTGTGGTTGGCAGGATTTATGTAGGAGACCACTAATAATCGCTACATACTTAATCTGTTAGCTCTCAGCCTCATGGTTTCAGAAAAGAAGATTTTTGAAAGTTCTTTAAGTATATAGGTCTATATAGACATAAGAACCCTTGGCGTGTGACCAGTTTGGAGTCCTAGGGCTTGATCGGCAGGATTTATGTAGGGGACCGTTAAACAGTGCTACATGCTAAATATACGAGCTGCGGGCCTTATGGTTTCAGAGAAGAAGATTTTCTAAATGTTTTTTCCATTTTAAGTTTAAGGGATCTAAGGCCCCTTGGAGTGTGGCCAGTTTGGACCCCAGGGGCTCGATTAGCAGGATGTGATACAGGGGACCATTAAATATTGCTACATACTAAATATATAAGCCGTGGTCGACATGGCTTTAGAAAAGAAGATTTGTTTTTCCATTATCAGTCTATGGGAGCTAATGAACCCCGAAGTGTGGCGAGTTTGGAACCCAGGGGCTTGATTGGCAGGATTCATATAGGAGACCACTAAACATCGCTGCATACTTAATCTGCTAGCTCTCGGCCTCATGATTTTAGAGAAGGATTTTTGAAGGTTCTTGAGATATATAGATCTCAATATATATGACCCCTCTGTGGTGTGGTCAGTTTGGAGCTTACGGACTTGACTGGCATGATTAATGTAGGGACCACTAAACATTGCTACTTACTAAATATGTAAGCTGTTGTTCTCATGGTTCGGAAAAAAAAAAGATTTTTTTTAAGTTTTTTCCTTTATGAGTCTATGGGATCAAATGACTTCCTGGCGGGGTCAGTTTGAACCCAAAGCGCTTGATTGGCAGGATTTATGAACGGGACCACTAAAAATTGCTACATAATAAATATATAAGCTATGGGTCTGATGGTTTCAGAGAAGAAAGTTTTTATTTTTTTTCCATTTAAAGTCGATGGGAGTTAGACCCCAAGGGCATGGCCAATTAGGACCCGAGGGGCTTGTTTGGCAGGTTTTATGTTGGAGACCACTTAACATTGCTACATACTAAATTTGTTAGCTATGTGCCTCATGGTTTCAGAGAAGAAGATTTTTAAAGCTTCTTTAGGTATACAGTTGTATATAAAAATGTAATCCCCTCCCTGGGTGTGGCCAGTTTAGATGCCAGGGGCTTGATTGGTAAGGTTTAAGTAGCGGGCCACTGCACATTGCTACATACTAAATATATAAGCTGTGGGCCTCATGGTTTCAAGAAGAAGATTTTTTTTATTTTTTTTTCCAATTATAAGTCTATCGGAGCTGATGAGCGCCGGTGCGTTGCCAATTTGGACCCCAGTGGCGTGATTGGCAGGGTTTATGTAGGGGACCACAAATTATCGTTAAATACTTAATCTGTAAGGTCTCGGTCCAATGGTTGCAGAGAAAAAGATTTCTGAAGGTGCTTTAGATATGTAGCTCTATATAGACATATGACCCCTTGGCGTTTGGTCAGTTTGCAGCCCTGGGGCTTGATTGACAGGATTTATATAGGTGACCACAAAACAGTGCTACATACTTAATATATAAACTATGGGCCTTATGGTTTCAGGGAAGAAGATTTGTTTTAAGTTTTACCTGTTATAAGTCTATGGGATCTAAAGACCCCTGGGGTGTGGCCAGTTTAAACCCCTGGGAGTCGATTAGCAGGATTTCTACAGGGGACCACTTAATTTTGTTAGATACTAAATATATAAGCTGTGGGCCTCATGGTGCCAGAGAAGAAGATTTTTTTAATTGTTGCCCATTATAAGTCTATAGGAGTTAACGAACATCTAGGCGTTGCCAGTTTGGACCCCAGGGGCGTGACTGGCAGGACCACTAATAATCGCTATATAATTAATCTGTTAGCTCTCGGCCTCATGGTTCCAAAGAATATTTTTGAAGGTTCCTTAGTTATATAGCTCTGTAAAGACAAATGAACCCTTGGCGTGTGGCCAGTTTAAAGTCCTGGGGCTTGATTGGCAGGATTTTTGTTGGGGACCATTAAACAGTGCTACATGCTAAATATATAAGCTGTTGGCCTTATGGTTCAAGAGAAGAAGATTTCTTTATGACTTTCCCATTATATGTTTAAGGGATCAAATGACCCCTGGGATGTGCCCAGTTTTAACCCCAAGGGCTCGATTAGCAGGATTTGTGCAGGGGCCACTTGTTTTTCTCCAGTTTCAGTCTATGGGAGCTAATGACCCCCAAGATGTGGCGAGTTTGGGGCCCAGGGGCTTGATTGGCAGGATTTATGTAGGAGACCACTAAACATCGCTGCATACTTAATCTGTTAGTTCAGGGCTTCATGATTTTAGAGAAGAAGATTTTTGAAAGTTCTTATGCTATATAGATCTATATAAATATATGACCCCTCTGTGGTGTGGCCGTTGGAGCCAAGGGACTTGATTGGCAGGGTTTATGTAGGAGCCACTAAACATTGCTTCATACTAAATAAATAAGCTGTTGGTCTCATGGTTTCGGAGAAGAAGTTTTTCCCTTTACAGGATCTAATGACCTCCGGGTCGTAGTCAGTTTGGACCCCAAGGGCTGGATCGGCAGAATTTATGAAGGGGACTACTAAACATTGCTACATACTAAAACTATGAGCTGAGGGCCTCATGGTTTCAGGAAATGAAGTTTTTTTTTTAAGTTTTCCTATTATAAGTCTATGGGAGTTAAAGAACACCGGGACGTTGACAGTTTGGACCCCAGGGGCTTGATTGGCAGGATTTACGAAGGGGACCACTAAACATTGCTATATAATAAATGTATAAGCTGTTGGCCTCATGGTTTCGGAGAAGATTTTTAAGTTTTTTCCCATTACAAGGCTATGGGAGCTATTTAATGGCATGGCGGCCATCTTGATTTACGAATCATGACCATTTGTACAAACTTTCAATCTTCCTTTAACACAAAGCTCCACATAAAGTTTGAAGAAATTTGGCCTAGGGTTTTTCAGAGAAGTCGTTTAAATGTGTGAACGGACAGAAAAGCGGACGGAGAGATGGACGGACGGACGACGGACGGGATCACAATAGCTCATCCTGAGCTATCGGCTCAGGTGAGCTAAAAAGCACAGTATAGTGCTTAGGAATCAAACACTGGTTTTATACGGACGCTTTACGAATTACCTAGTTCGAAAATACGCCAATCGAATTTTGTTCCCTCGCCAGACTCGCAAACTCTGGAGCTAGTATCCTTGCAAAAGGTAATCAAAGGTATGTCTCGAAGAATTGTATCATAGATATGTAGATAGGATTAAACTTTGTTCTTCAAGAATTTGCCGAAGAAATATGCAAGGCTTGAATTATGATTTTGCCGCAGCTTTTGAACACGGAACTAAAATTTCTAAACTTTCTATCGACACAGAAATTGGGGCCCACAAGTTTTCATTTTCGTCAAAATTTAAAGCCTGAGACCCCTGAGCTCCATCCCTGGTGAAGTTAAGTATGAAAGATTATAAATAAGATGACAAATAATGTTGTAGAATATTTAGCTGGCGAATAATGGCGAAATGACTGTCCGAACTGTCTCACGACAAGGAGCTAGTTCCGTCGATCATTTTTTCTGTCGTGATAAATGTGCCATAAAACTATATTTAAGCGAGAAATATTATTTTTAGTAACCAACAAGCTCCTCTGTTTTACGACTCAAAGAGGCAGATAATTGATTCAGATTAGTCAAATGACACGCGGTTAATGAAACAAACCAAATAAAAATATTTGATGTGGATCTCATTCGTCGGTTCCGGATGTTCATTTACTTACTCATTACGTAAACACTCCTATTCAAATATATAGCAAAATTTCACCTCTAAAAACGGAAAATTTTCAAACAAAAAACTCTGATATTATTCATATTTCTGCTCAAAACATAGTTTGTGGGTACTCGTTAGAACCGCCTCGAGAATTAGACCAGATCGCAGAATAGCGCTTACACCACCAGAAAAAGCTTGATTTTCCACGTACTCTGCGTTTCAGTTGAACAAATTCCCTTTGATATGTACTGAAATATTAAAAAAAGTCCTACCTGAAGCGGAGCTGAAAATAGTAATATTTCTTCTTCGTGTTGTTTACGCTCTGACGCAATAGGCCGCTTACACCCCGAATAAATAATAAGGGATGTTCAACAAACCTATTTCCCAGTTGAGACTGAACAATATTATTTATGTTGCCAATATTTCTATCAAGCTTAAGGCATAGTTCCTGTTTATTTATTATATAAAATTAAACCATGCGATTTTACATCCCTTTTTGCACATAATAAAAGTCACATGATAATTCTTATGGAAGCCCGACCACATGTTGCCCGAGTTTGTCAGGATTTCCTGGCAAACAGTAACATCGCACCACTAGCATGGCCACCGTACAGTCCAGATATGACCCTAATAGAGCACATGTGGGATGAGCTGGACAGAAGGGTTAGGAAGCGCCGAAATCCCCCCACAACTCTCGCACAACTAAGGAATGCGTTGATCGATGAATGGAATAACATCCCAACTGTCAATGCTTTTTGCAATTCTATCCAAAGGAGAATTAGGACAGCAACGGCAGCAAGAGGGGGGCACACCCGATATTGATTTTCAGTTTGATTTTGATTTCAAGATTTGGGGGGTAGCTACCAATGAACTTCAATAACTCGAGACTTGTTGATCACAAACCAATGAAATTTGGAACTTTTGTTCCATGTAACGAGTACCCACAATCATTGTTTTGAGCAGAAATAAGAAAAATAATGTATACCCCTGTAAACCCCAGTATTACTATATAAGAGTGGGGTTTAAGGGGGTCAATATTATATAGGCATGTTTTCGTGATGTTTGCTATGTTGGACCCATTTTGTTGTTCTACAAATCTTAACAAAGACAGAAGTTTTTTAAAACTAACAAATATATCACTCCATTTTGTGTAAGTGTTGCACAATGATTTGTTATAGCATGGCATGTGTCTGACGTTCAAAATTTAACAAATGTTGAAACGTATTTAGCAAGGGTATAATTGTATTTATTGTTTTAGTAAAGTAATGATTGATGAAGCTCTCGAAAGTACTGCAATCAAAATAAGTAGCTAGGAAGAGGAAATATTGAAGAATATCGAGAACATTTTCGGATGTCTCATAATATCGGTGAACATTTTCCGACGAAATGTCTCTTTCTGGAAATTGACAAATAAATTTAAAGCAGCTATGCTTAAGTTTTTTTCGGGAGTATTTCTAAGAACGATTTTTTATACTATAAATTTGCTAGTCTTCCAAAAATGTAACCAGAATATAAAAAAAAATGAAAAAAAAATGTTTTCCATTATTTTCTACGAACACATCTATAAATTGAGGTCTTTGAGAATGAACCGCAAATTATTTTAATAAACAGGAAATTAATAGGGGTTGAGTAATGATAACTTGAAACATAAAACCAACATCTTAAACGCATGCGCTTGAATTTGATACAAGAGACTGCATTTATCGATGTTTGTCTTTATATAAAAAGGCAACTGCATCAAAACGGTAGCATAGTAGGTGATTTAGTGCATGGGGGAGTGATTGAGCGAGTGAGTAGCTTGTGTATTCTGATAAATCAGATGTTAAAAATAAGAAAAGTCAGAAGTTAAAATCAGGAGTCAAACGCAAAAGAAATAATGTTTAAAATAAGATGCCAGAAATAAAACATACCAGGTCATGAAATAAGATGACTGAATTCGTAACAATAGAAATCCCTCCTAAACTTCCAATATGGAATTTTCTGCCTTCTTTTAATTGCATGTTAAATCAAACTTGGGACTACTTCTTCAACACATAAAATTTAGGAAAGGAACTAAATAAGCTCTATGCTTTCGTCGTTCTAATCCTATTGTTGTATTTTTGTATGTTTGTATTTGTGAACATGTCTGTCTCTCTAGATAATTTATATAGGGAATGTGGATGTGTGCCATTGTCTGTAAGAAGACAAGAGCAGAAATTATCCTTTATGTACAAAGCAGTTAATGGTCTCTCTCCCAATTATATTCGAGATATTATTCCTCCTTACGTAAGAGAAACTACACCCTACTTACTAAGAAACAATAATAACCTAGTCACCCCTACTACTCGTACTGAAATATCACGGAAATCATGTATTCCCTCTTCAGTGTCACTGGGGAATTCGCTAGACAATGACATTCGGACTGCAGACAGTCTCTCTAGTTTTAAAAGTAGCATCAAAAGCCAGCGTCCAAATAATTACAAAGTCCCTCCGTATTTTCTCAGTGGCGACAGATACTTATCTGTGCAACATGCACGAATTCGCAATAACTGTAGTAACCTAAAAAGCGATTTATATGAGAAACATCTCTGTCCAAGCCCATTATGTACTTGCAATACTGCAGCTGAAGATGCAGAATATTACTTTTTCCACTATCCAAGTTTCGCCGAAAGTCGCATAGTTCTGTTCCAAGCAACTCACGCCTTTCACCCCTTAAACATGGATAAGCTTCTTTTTGGAGATGCAAGCATTAGTAACCAACAGAACTCAGTACTTTTTTCCGCCGTTCAAAATTTTATCAAAGCATCAAGAAGATTCACTGATAGCATACAAGATATAATTAGTAGTAGTAATAATAAAGATTTGACAACTGCAACCATTAATAAAAATGAATTATTCTTCAAGAGCCTTATTTCACAGGCCTGTTCATCTGGACTCCTGACAACCTTATTTATTTAACACACACACACACACACACACACACACACACACACACACACACACACAGAGGTCAGATATCAAACACAAACTTATACAGACGTACACTTATTTTTCTTGATCTTTATCTAATTATTTTGTAACTGTAAATATGTCCTTGTTTTGTTATTATGTATGGATTTAAACAAAACATATATCTTTACACTGCTACCGAGCTGCTTGGACACATTCAATGGATGAACAGGGAAGGGAATGGGAACGAGTTAGTAGTCGTCGGAAGATAATGCATTGTATGCATAGTTGGTTATATCAAGGTCGCTGAGCTCAAGTATGAACCGATTTAAATCACCTGAGAGGACAGACCCGGTTCGGACGCGTTTCGCTATTGGGTGACTGTTTCCAAGTAGCTCGGTACGGATATATTGACTGGTTAGCTCATTATTTGTACTAAAACAATCGAACATCTATGTTTAATGCCATTGTCATGTGAGTTATAATGTGTGTGTGTATTATAATGTAGGGGAAGAGCCGTAACTAATGTTGTGAGAACTTGTGGCCCGACCCCTTTGCAATGGTTATATGCAATAAAATATGATTAAACTTTAAACTGAATATTTTGGAAATAAATACGTTTAAACGAACGCATACAATGAAGCAGGTATGATAACTCAACGGAATCAATGTGCTGATACACCTGGAGATCCCTTGGGTGTCAGCTAACAGCAGCAGAACACCAGTTTAACCCAGGCTCAATTTATTCGAAAGAAATGGAACTATACGCGTTACTTTACGTCTCTAAATTGTTTTATAATCTTACTTATAATTATATAATAGTCATTATGGATATTTTTGGTCTGTCCGGGATTTTGGACGTCTAATTATGGCTCGTCATTACCAAAAACATAGCTTATGCATAATGTTTCATGTTTGATGGCACCAGTGATGGTGCCTTAGGAGTCTCAAGGCTGTAGATCTGACGAAAATGAACATCGTGGGTTAAAATTTTCGTGTTGAAAGTAAATTTAGAAATTTCAGATTCGTGTTCAAAAGTTGTGGCATAATTATGTTCAAGCGCTGCACATTTCTACGGCAAATTCTGACGGAGAACAAAGTAAATTCATAATTACGCACTATAGCCTTGTCCGATTTTGTTTTCATAAATGGCTAATAAGGAAATAGAAATTTCAGATTCGTGTTCAAAAGTTGTTGCAAATTATGTTCAAGCGCTGCATATCTCTACGGCAAATTCCAACGGAGAACAAAGTGAAGGCATATCTACACATTATAGCATTGTCCGATTTTGTTTTCATAAATCGCTAATAAGGAAATATTTAGTGATAAATCACTTCGAGAAATACATTTCCTGCCGAAGGTACTAGCTTAAGAGTTCCCCGATGTGGAGAGGGAACAATTTTATCGACGCATTTTCGAATTAGTTCCCTAGATAACCACCCGTGTTTTATAAAGGGCGGGATCACACACAGGGAAAACGCGAAGTATCGGCCGCCTAAAACAGTTCATAATTAAGACATTGCACATACACATAAATTACCAGATGCAGAAACAAACGATGATGATCATGCTGAGTCTTTGTCTGGAGTAAACCGGGGTAGTGAGGTTATTAAGGTCATGAAATGATGTACAGACCAATCCGAAAATTTAAGAGAACAACTAGTCAAAATGTTCACAATCTGTTGGAAGAAAGTCTGCGCAGTCAGCCAGCCAGTCAGGTGGGTTCAGGACAACAAAAAAAGTACATTCAGATCAGAATTAGTGCTTATATCTCGGTCGAGAACAAGGTATTTGTCGTTCAGATATAATAATTCAACACTGATGACGAATATGGCATGTATCAACCTCAAAGACAGCAAGACAGCGTTGCCAAGGGAGATAACTTAGCTGTCAATATACGTTTGGCAAAATCATGGAATGTTTGATTTAATAAGTTATCATCTGTGTCTTTTTCTACACATTTTCTATACCATATCGTAGTGGCTGAAAGGAAACGCTTATGTAAAGAAGATTGATGACATGTCAAACTGCTATCAAGATTGCAGGCTAGAGCAGGCAAACTTGTATTTGGATAGTTGAGATGAGATATTGGATGAGCCAGCGCACGACAAAACCTACAAAACTATCTATTTGACCAGCAAAGACACAGGTCAGCCTGTATATCCACTCAGTATGGCAAAGGTTACTTAATTGATTATATGATGGTAAATCCAGATTCCTGGTAAAGTATTTGAAGGAACCTAAGGGCAAAGATGAGGCAATGTTCCATGTTGTTTACTTCCAGGAGACGCACCATCGATTTTTGCTTCATAAAGATAACAGTAAAAAAAGAAAAGAAATCCGCTCGATCTATATCGAGTTATATAATGGTTGAGTATGAAGCAACGGTAAGCAAACGGCACAAATTATATATGAGAGAGTGACTCTTTACATAAGCTTGTCATGTTAGCTTATTAGCAAGTAAGCTTTGATGTAACGTGATGTATACACTTTTACAAAGTACATATGTGGTAATTGTAGGCAGCTGAAATGGATTCATATTCATTAATGTTAAAGATGCATTAAGTGTAGGCATAGCCAGATATGTTCTTTACAGGAATATATATATATATATATTCCCAATATGCTCGTATCGTATCAAAACACCTTGGATGTATGCGATGATGTTAAAATTATGGAGAAAAAAAAAGAATATATATATACATATATTCTTAAAGTATACATATATATGTATATATGTATATATTCCCAATATGCTCGTATCGTATCAAAACACCTTGGATGTATGCGATGTTGTATGGAGAAAAACAAAACAAAACAAAAAAAAAAAACAAAAAAAAACGGGTACTGAGTTACAAAAAGAAGACACATGCGGTTCAAATACTTGCTAGATCAAAAATGGAATGTACAATTAATGTTGTATGCATAAAAGGGTTCTAAATAAACTTTGATAAAATAAACGTTCAAAAGCGTAAAATTAAGCAAAATCAAATAAATTTTTAAGAACGCGTGACTAAACAAATGATTGGTAACGATGATCTATGTAAATATGATTTATAGTGATTCAGTGCAAAGACTTGAAATAACAGGTTCACAATCGTAATGAGATTACTAACATACAAAAACTAGATACATTAAAACGTTACAGCCTTTTGTTCAATCTGTCACTTGACCCGTTGCCTTCTATGCTCGGACCTTAAATTTAGCTATCCCTTTCTCCATATTCCCCACTCATTTGTTTGGGTTTACGGAGACTGCATTGTGTCGCTTACTTTTGTAAATCAATATCATTCTCTGTGAATCAAACTTCAAATATATGAAATGTTATTTTTATTCATTTGTGCTCCACTGAACAAGTTGCACCGACAGTGTAAGGCAAAATAACTGGAATTTATTTTATATAGCATGCTTAAACTCTGTGTCATCTATACTATACATCAATTCTACCGCCTGTCGAAAACTCATAATTGACCGGAGACATCGAAGCGGTCGTAATGTCTGTAAGTGTCAAGTAATTTGACATGTCAGTATATTAGTTTTTTTAATAATGTGTTCTCTATACCGATGCCCTTAAAGTAAGTTAAAAATAAAACGATCATTAGTTGCTGTGTGAACATGTTCGCAGGTACGTTTTCTGAAGGTTTGGCTCATATGATTGGTATTTAGTTGTTTTGAGTTTTATGACTCTAAAAAGTTATCCTACCTGAGACCAAGGGACCCACACACAGTCTGGGCTGCTTTGTCATTGAATCCTTGATTGCACACTGTTCCCCATTCTCCAAGGTATGATACTTCTAGTCTGCCTTCATATTTTTCTAACCGCTTGGGTCCATCAACCAACCTATATGATACTGATAAAACAGTAGTCATTTTAAAGGCAATAAATGTAAGCAACATTCGCACTGTAGATGTCTACTTGATATGTTATCAAATAATCTACATGTATTATGCTCAAACATGAACCATCAAATACATGGTCGTGTCACGCAAAAACGTGTCTTCGGGCATATGCGAACAGCGCATCCGCACAGTCTGATCTTGCCCTTCGCTGTCCGCTAACAGAAGTATTGGACACTATAGAATGTATCAGTTGAAAGCAAATACCCAGATGAGACCTTGCGCATGCGTAAGATGAATCTGAATCTGTCAATTTTAAGCATGCTCATAGGCACATATTTTGCTTGGTGCGGTCAATCTAGAATTTTATGTACACTTCCGAATGAGAGGTGAGAGTCACACAATATAAAACATCTTTCTTGAGCCTATTCTGGTTACCTTGAAGAACGAATACAACCAAAGTTGGTGCTAGGGGCCGAATGCAGCCTCGCAAATTACATAACTGCATATGGAGAGACTTAATAAAGCAGAGTCTATGATTTTTGTTGTTTCTTGTGTCAAAAGCAACCATTTAGATTTTTATTAAATGATAAAAAAAACCTATATTCGTTTGTATTGAACGATTCAATTTACATAATCAAAGTGTACGTATGTAGTGTAGTCGAATATTAATATACACAGGAAATCGGCAGTGAATTAAAATGAATTTAAAAAAAAGCATCGTTGCAATTTACAAGGCTTGTGACTTCATTTTTACTTTTCTGCACACCAAACCCCTTCTGAAGAAAAAACTAATACTAAAAGAAAAAATTTTCTCCAAAGAAAACATTTTTTGTAGAGTTGCTCGCATTCAAAAAGATTATATTCCCTTTAAATTTCCAAAAGGATTTTCTTCCATCTAAAACAGTATATTACCAGCGTCTGTCGATCTAGATTTACGACCTTGGTATGATGCCATTCCATTACTTGTGGAGAATGTATTGTTTAAAAATTTTAAGTTATAAGTTTATAAGGCCAATAAAAAGTTTACCAACATGCATAACACCAGCAGAACAAGCTCGCTTGAAGGCTGTAGGAAACGTATATGCAATTAATCCATGTTACAATCAGACGTGTATAGGGCATTTTAGTTGCCAAGACAACTGATCAATTACTCAAGCAGTAGAGAAATAAAACAAATATAATCCACCGGCCTTGGCAAATGCGATAGAGCCAAATTTGTTATAAGCAGAGACCTATTAGGTGTGCCATTTAAATATCCGTACGGAAAATGGGACGGAAGCATGAACGCATATGCTACAATGTGATTTCTGCAAGTCATCTTGGGTACTCCACAATCAAGGTAATATTGACATAATGTCAAAAGTTAACGGAGCCTACTGTTTTTACCTTTTCATCCCAACAGACCAATACATATACATATGCAAACAGTACAGATCCAGATGAGACGTTAACGAGCTGTCCAATCAGGATATTCAATGTTTGTCATTTTGTTATTAATGTTTGACTGAAACCCCTATTTGCAACAATGGAAAGGGGGTGGGGGAGGGTATTTCAGAACCTCTGGGGTAAAAAGATTAAATTGATTGATATTGAACTCACATAATTCTTATTCGTTTCGATTTGTAATATCTCATAGATGCATATATAAGTTGTGCTTTAAGTAGGCTTAGGATTGGTAACCATATTATTATACTGCTGCGTCGATATTTTTTAAATTAAACGTTACATAACATCACCGGAAATATTCACTGTAGCACACTATAAACTACAAGACAAAAGGGAGCCATCATTTAGTCTGGAGACCGACTCACCGTCTTGTAATTTAAAAGGGAAGCATTTCAACCATACTTAGATGAACACTCCTGTATGTACATTTGGTTTGCCGCAGAATATACTTGTTGCAACATCTTTCATCAATGCATAGCTACAGATAAGAGGGGGTATCCACATACTATTTTTCTTATTTCTCCACGAAAATATATGTTGTGGTACTCATTAGAAGCGCATCGGCGAGACGCTTCTAATGAGTACCACAACATATGTTTTCGTGCAGAAATACGAAAGATATCAGCATTTTTCGGATGAAAAAAACGCCTTATCTGTTGCTATGATCAATGGACAGGGTTTGTCCGATTTGGGCCAGAATATTGTCGCAGAGTACCAGGTAACGATAGTGGTATTCGGTGAGGTGGCCCTATTTGAGTAACGGGAACATATTTTTCATATAAAAGCATAGAAACATCTGTGTGGATACCATTCCTACCTACAGTTTTGAAAATGGTTTATAGTATCATTATTGTTAGCAGTAGAGTTGTAGTGCAAACTAACATGAATATTGAAAGTCAAACCCGGGCTATATTATCAATAATGTCAGCAAACTGTACAAAAAAAAAGATAAGAGAAGCCGCGATTCTTTAACTGTACCTTGTAAATCTTGAAGGTTATACCCACAAGAAACTCCAACATCTAGACTGTGTGGACAATCTTGATCCTTCCAGTCAGTTCCTTGACAGTCTTCCACGGAGGATTCATGACCTTTGCATTTAATGTTCTTCAGCCATACTGGCCCAGTTCCAGCACCAAATCGATTCGCAGAATGCATTTTTTTGCCGCTACATCGAATACAAATAAGTGTACGTTAACAAGTCTATGAAATGTATATGCCCACGTTCCGTTGTAATATATAGTGTATGTAAGGGGAGTCTACATTATTATGAGAAGATTTCAAGAAATATACAGTTTTTAAATCAATTTATTGTATTCCTTTTAATGCCTTTTTTATTGCATAAATTTGTTTTAATGAGCTCATGTCCTATATGCAATCCTATGCAAGAAAGATGTGCAACAGGACTGTTACGTATATGTCAATAACGCAACTTTAACGTATGTTAGCAGTCAGACCTGATGCCAGTATGATAAAACTAGGTATACCAATAAAATGCTTAAATTGAGATTATTTTCTATTCATTATGATTTTAATAATCATTATTTGTCTAAATAAATTATTAAAAATAAGTCATATTTAATCGCACTTCTTTACAATATGAACACGCAAACAACTGCATTACTCGGCCGTAGTTACTACTCATCATAGCAATGTGTGTTTTTGTTTATCTGAATACACACAAAACATTACGAATGTTCACTAAAGGAATCTACCTGTAAAAAAGGTATGATTGTTCTCTAGTTTTGCTTAGTTCAAACATATTTTATTTCAACACTTTGACATATACATATTATAAAAATAAACTGGACTGGATAAGAACGAAAGCAATCTGCTTGTTTGGTTTCTCTCCCTATTATGAAAGTTCTGTATACATTGCGACGAAAAATCTATGTGAAAAAGTTTTTAACTAACTATTACGAATACAGTACGTATCAAACCTGCGACCCAATATATATATATATATATACATATATACATATACATACATATACATGCACACGCATACACATATACATACGTACACATATACAAACATACGCATACACACATATAAATACATATATGCAAACATATACATACATTTGTATGCAACAAAACAAAATTACTGCAAATTATGCTTGGTTGTTCAATAGAAATGTTATTCAAAAGCAAATAATATACAATCAATTCTGTCAAGTAAAACAAAACAAATAAAGAAAAAAACAGAAAAAAACCTTAAAAAAGTATTTTGATCACTATTATTAATTTTGAGAGAGAGACAGAGAGGGAGAGAGAGAGAGAGAGTGAGAGAGAGAGAGAAGCATAAGTTTCGGATCTGGAAGGAACTTTTACATTTAAGAGTGTTCGAGAGTCTGTTTTTGATTTCTCTTATAATCTGGACATGCAATAAAAAGTTGCACAATAGTATCTAATAACTTAAAATCTCTTAGAGTTACGAATATATTTATTTACTGCCTCAATTATGAATGTATTTATCTGGACAGACAATGTGATATCGACAAATAAAATAATTTGGAGACTTACAGTCGTAATTTGGGAGACGTTACGTTTGAGTTCTACCAGTTGATCGACGTACTGCTGACAATTCAAGAAGAAACTGAGTGCATTTTCAATGGCTCCACCTCGACAAAAGGGAGAGTAAGTGAATCGTTTAAGGAATAGGTCATTTTTTAAAGCCCTGCATTTTGTTCGTAAGCGGGTCCGAAGGATCTGGTGCCGTCTGTTTGCAGAAAAGAAATAATTTGGCACAACAACAGACCCTTCGTGCAGGGAGCGGTTTAAGGAATTAACAGAGTCGCTCTTTCTACATTCTATCGGCAAGTTATTCTATCTTCTGACAGTAGAAAGAAAAAAAATTATTGTAGTATAGACGTAAAAGGATTGTTTTAGTGTTATTGGAATTACATAACCTATATGCTGAAAATACATTAACGGAAGGAGGAACTAGTGTCGATAGATTGGTTGGTATACATTTTATACACGAGTGGAAGTTCGTATTTTCCTCGCCTTGAGTCTATAGTTTTACTTGACAAGATAGAAAACAAAATACACTCGCCTAGAGAAAGAATTATATAAACAAATGGCTATTTATTTAATTAGACATAAATGAGGAACAACAAATTACTTTCGTCGATGATAAGTATCTCTCATCTCGTGATGGTTTCACTATTTAAAACTATGGAACGACCTATAATAAGGGTCGCGTCAAGCAAGAGAAAAAGTATCTTCGAACATGCGCAAGATGAGCAGAATGATTTCACCTTGCGCATGCGCAAAGTATCATTTGGGCCTTAGCTTTTCATTCATACTTCTGTAGCATCCTCTGATTTTGTTAGCGAACAGAAAATGCCATGATAAGACTGCACGGGTGCGCAGGTTGATCTGGGCCTTCGCTGTCTGCATATGTCCTAAGACATGTTCTCGCATGGCGCGACTTACAATATGTTGCTATTTTTGTTTATTTTTATTTCTGCATATGGTACAATTTCCAGTTGCCCTTCTATCCTTTTCGAACTTTTCAGTACCAAAAATCCTTTAAGATGGAAGCAATGAATACCAGCGCGCGAAATTTACTGAAATAATAATGTCTTAAAGATATATAACTGATATGTCTGGAAATATCTTAAGGTAACCGGATGCACTTGGTAGACTTTCCGCCATTTTTACAAAGGAAGCAATTTTTGTGACTTTCTTTTTACACCAATCCTTCTAATGCTTGTTTTATTGGCATTTGTTCTAGAAAATTATCTTGTATACCGCTGTTAATGCTTGGCATTACAGAAATGACATATCTAGATTAATCACATAGTCGAACTAAAAAATTGATAAAAAAAGTTTCTTCTGCATCATATAATAAAACTGACGTATTTGGGCGTTTCATAATTTGATATATCTATTAATTTGGACGTTCAGATATCTACTTTAATTTCGTTTCTGTTCTGGCACTATGCATTCCACACGACTATTGCGTGGTGTCTATAAATATATATATCATTCTCTTTAGTTATTGTATAGTGCGCCATGTCCATGGATTAGAACAACATGTTTCACGAAGGTATTTTAACATAATGGACATTTGTATCTGCGTATTTTCTATAATAAGTTCTGATTTTACATAACATTACTCCGCAGATATGAATATAGTGCAAATATGAATGAAGTGACCTAAAAGTAAATCCGAATATAGCCGTACCCTAAACCCAAGATCTACGTCTACAAAATTCGAATTAACCTGTTAGAGAAATATGTTCCGCAAATATGGAAACCACATTTTCCACTCTCTTCGCAGTATATCGATGCAGGAAATGTGATAAGAATAGTAAACATTTGACAATGAGAGCACATTGCTAACTTATGCTTCAAATACACTATTCATTGAACAGTAAACAACACCCCAGAATATGTGTTATGTATATATGTTTTTATTATATAGCTATAAATATTGCATGCAATTATTGTGCCTTTAATTCCGAGGAGCACGTGTGCAAATATTACTCTCAATATCAGCATGCTCACTTGATATTGCATGCCAACGTGATTGTCTTTGAATGTTACCAATACATGACGTGGCTTTTGATGGCGACTTAGGACAATGGTGTTACGCTCAAATTTGTCTTGCATATG
This sequence comes from Anodontia alba, assembly GCA_964016985.1. Classification (NCBI taxonomy): domain Eukaryota; kingdom Metazoa; phylum Mollusca; class Bivalvia; order Lucinida; family Lucinidae; genus Anodontia; species Anodontia alba. The sequence continues at coordinate 33,571,351 of OZ024829.1, forward strand.
TTAGGGGCTTTGACTTTTAGATAATACAAATGTCCGTTTTTAGACTCTAAGGAGCTGAGAATGACATACATTATTTTAGCTATATATCAAGAGTTATTGCACTGACATTAATGAATATTGCCACGCTCTGGTACCAAAAGGCACTCCCAAGCCCGCGTCCTTTGATATCTCAACTCGGAACAAGATTTTCGATATCAATGCAATAACTCTACAGCATTTACACCTAATGTCAATGACGATTACCTCACATGTCCAGTTTGAAAAAGGACAGTCATATACAAGGTAGACTTCATTCCATGGCTTACGTAACTATAAATGCGGAGGTTTCCAGGTTTTCGTATTTCTCAACGAGGCGTTTTAATCAGTATTCACTCAACATATTATGTGTCATAAACAGGTTCTAAAAGGTATGGCCACTGAGTGCAGTGACTACATTTACAAACTTGAATAAAAATGAGAACAATATCAAGATGTTATATGGTTTGTTGCAAAACTATATGGTTTGTTACAAAAATATCAATATGTTATATGTTTTTTTTTCTCGAACATACCAATCTGTTATATGCTGTGTTGCAAAAATATCACTATGTTATATGGTTTGTTGCAAAATATCAATACGATATATGGTTTGTTGCAAACATATCAATATGCTATATGGTTTGTTGCATAAATATCTATACATTACATGATTTGTTGCAAAATATGCATTATCTAGAACTATTGTCCGGATGTACAGTAAAATTCCGCTATCAACACCACTCCAAAATAAGACCGCTCCGCTATTAAGACCAGCTTTTGCCAGACCCATATCCCAGCTAGCATTCTACGTAAATCTACATCGGGCCGTCATCGGCCCGTCAGCTACCCTGACGGGCCGATGACGGCCCGATATAGATTTACGTAGAATGCTGACTGGGTATGTTTTTGTTTTCTTGTTACTCTGCATAGCTCCAGATAAGAGGAGGAATCTGAATATTTTTCTTATTTCTCTATGAAAACATATGTTGTGGATACTCATCAGAAGCGCCTCGGCAACATCCCAGTCAGCATTCTACGTAAATCTATATCGGGCCGTCATCGGCCCGTCAGGGTAGCTGACGGGCCGATGACGGCCCGATGTAGATTTACGTAGAATGCTAGCTGGGATAGCTTCTTTTGAGGAGAAATTAGAAAAAATATCAGTCCTTTTTTGGTTAACAAAAACACCTTTTCTGGGAATATTTCTACGGTTATTCTCTCGCCTCCGCTTCCTGTCAATAGATACCTTTGTCATTTCCAGACGAAAGAATGTGCACAAATACTGAGGACTAAGCCTGCCCAGGAAACGGGATATTATGTAAACTGACCTGACTGACCCAAACTGGTTGACTGGACCGTAAAGCCTCAATTCAATCAGACACTCCTATTGTTTACTTTTGTATTATAATTTACGCATACAACGAGTACCTTCAAACTGTGGAACAGTGAAATATAATGGCAAATCTGAACATACGGAGACAAAGCAAAAATACCAAATAAGAGGGAAACAAAAGCCGGGACACAAATCACAGTCCCGCGATATAGATTTTAAAAGGAATGATTCTCAAGATGAACGAACACGCACACATTACTACAAACTCCTGGGCTGCGTTCAGAAGTGCAAAGTGATAGCAAACGTTTTGCACCTAATGACGAGTGCAAACAGGGAGCAGGGGTCCAGGGTAAATCACTCGCATGTGAATTGTGAACGCAGCCCGGGTGGCAGGTTTTCTGGGCCGTCTAGCTAGTTGTGGCAAATTAGACCTCATCAGTGACACTCAAAGCACTTCTGAAAACCCCGGAATGGGCTCACTGATCAAGAGGACGAGAAAAGTATAAATCAATTATAGTGCAGTATGAGAAGACGTTTTACGGCCGCCATACGGCACTAACACAGTTGGAGGGACAATAAATAGACTCTAAATGGAATTAACCTTGACAACGTTGGAAGCACACACAGTACTGAACATTCCTAAAGTGTCTACGTTTTCTTGGACGACTGGAACTCATGAAAACAGTATGATCCTTAAACGTTGACTGCTGTAATAAACTGTCTCCGTTGAATGGCTACAATGTTTGGTTACTAAATTATACTATTAAAATCAATATCAAACTAGGAATGAAAAGTGTCGGTAACTTACCTGAGCCCCCCAAGCGATGCACATATAACTAAAACGTCTATTAGCCCCATCCCAACTTCACACATTGTCCCCCATACATGATTATGATAGATTTCAACTCTCCCTTCGAAAGGAGTATTTCCTCCCACAAGTCTTATGTTACCTGTAATAGAACGACAAAAACACTGTTTGCAAATTTCTAGATACCTAGATGACCTGCTAAATTATTGATAAAATTTATATCGAACAAAGGATTGTTCTGATCTGTCACACTAAACCAGTGAACCCATTTAGCTCTGCATACCAAAACAGATACCTGTGCAAACGGTGTAACTCCAGATGAGGTCATCAGGATCTGCACTGTTTGCCATTCTGTTTTGTCTTTTTTTTTATTTTGATGTTATACTGAAACCCCTCTTTGAGGCAGTGGACATGTTCACAGATGGGCGAATATAAGTGAAGATACACAGGAAATGTCAAAATCACGAAGCAGAGCGCTCCAGACGCACCAGAAGAAGGAGATAGGAAGAACAAATTAGCAAAAAAGGACACCACAAACGCCACACATGCAATCACAGAGGCAAGAAGAAGGAAGAAGCGCCCACTTCAGAAACGGTTGAAAGGGTTAAATAAAGATATTTTTTTGTGTGTAGGGGGGAGGGGAGGGTATCATGGGTTTGAATTCATTAATATCAAGTAGAATACTTTTTTTTCAAAAATGTACGACACACGTGATGATTTTGATTTTGATATTATTAATATTCCTTTTTAGATGGTTATATTCCTCGATCGCCCTCATATTGAGTATACATATCTCAACTTATTCGTTTCGCAAGGGTAAATGATTTTAACAAACGGAACAAAACACGGACTGCTAAACCCCAACACAAAGCTAGACCTATCATAAACTCCTTTAACCTTTACCACTCTCTGGGCATTTTCAGCAGACGACAAATTGATGATTTTTTTTCTTATTTTTCCCAGAAAACAGGATTTGATATTTCATGCAAAGTTTCTCCTTAGGAGACAATTTGCATGAAATGTCAAATCCTGTTTTCTGGGAAAAATAAGAAAAATATTTCAAAATGTCGTCTGCTGAAAATTTTACCCAGAGTGCTAAGCGTTAAGCTTTTGCAAAATTTTACTTCCGACACTCCGAATTGATTGATATAATACAAAGTTAGCTTGAGACCACTTCTGCAACAAGAATATCGGAAGCGGAGTTTTACGCTGATCTAGGATATAAATTTCCGAAATTTTCTGACAAATCAAATGTACTGCAAAATTTTACCACCAAAATATGACATTTTTCATTAAAAAATCTGATATTCTTCATATATCTGTTCAAAATATAGATTGTGGGAACTCGTTAGAACCGCCTCGGTAATGCTGTTCTAACGAGTACGCACAATCTATGTTTCGAGCATAAATAAGAAAAATAATGTATACCCATATGCGAGAGTGCTCGCAGGTCACTAACAATGTGTTTATATGCGGAAAGCGAAAAGGGCTGAAAAGCCTTTGTGGGCTCTGAACCTTCGCTGGGTGCAATTTTTCATCATTTTTATTCGAACATGTTTAGAATGTGACTATGACCTTTTTTGCACTTAAAATGTAATGTTAATTTCTTATCTACATTGTATTTTTTCCAATCAAAGGATTAGAAAAATAAATAAATAAATAATAAATAAATAAATAAATAAATATACAACACCTATATGATCTACAAGAGTAGTTTGTCGTGTGAACTGTATCTTTATTTATAGCCAGTCATCACGAAAACATGTCTATATAATTTTGACCCCCTTGAACCCCACTTTTATATCGTAAAACTGGGGTTTACAGGGGTATACATTATTTTTCTTATTTCTGCTCAAAAGCATAGATTGCGGGTACTCGTAGAACCGCCTCGACGAGGCGGTTCTAACGAGTAACCACAATCTATGTTTTGTGCTGAAATTAGAAAATAATATCGGAATTTTTATCTGGAAGTTTTCAGTTTTTGGAGGTGAAATTTTCTATATATATGAATAGGCGTGTTTTCGTAATGTCACGCTTAATTGCTATGTACCATCTTAAGTAAACATGCAATACTACAAACTTATTACTAATAAATAATTCAACGGAGCCAAACAGAAATAATAAATAATACTTTTCTTTTTACTAACTTTGATTGTCAACATTATATCAATGGAGTGGAACGAATAATGTTTTTCTATACGCTACCGCAGCGTCAGTGTACCTATAATCTTCTTCTACGACTTCGGCCACTTTTTACATGATTGCTATATGACAGGCACGTGGAAAAAGTATATGTAAAACAGTGCTGAAAAACGAAATATAATCCAAAATCTTGCGACATTTTTGAAATTCTTATTTAGGGAATGACAAGAGCCCAAACACATAACTAAATAACAATTATAATCAGATGAAGTGTGGTCGTTCCGTTTACTTTAATCAGTTGCTATTAGTTTCTGATAGCCCGGGATAAATGCGCCAACATGAAAAGCTTAGAAATAAAAAACCTCTTGTAAATGATAATATTTAGGCATCAATACATATATCGGATACATGCAGTTTGATTTGGAGATTCTTAGAACTCTCGCACACTACGTATGACGTGGACGAATGATTACATTAATGAGCCTCGAGGCGGTTCTAACGAGTACCCACAATCTATGTTTATGAGCAGAAATAAGAAAAAAATATACCCCTGTAAACCCCAGTTTTACTATATAAAAGTGGGATTTAAGGGGGTCAAAATAATATAGGTATGTTTTCGTGATGAAAGACTCGGATCCGCACAGGCTGATCAGACTCTTCACTGCCCACCTAAAGACGCTTAAATTTCTCAGCTACTCCTAAGTAGACTAATCAGACTGCATGGATGCGCAGGCTAATCTGAGCCTTCGCTGGGTGCATATGCAATTTTTAGAAAATGATGTGCTCAGGCTCTAATTACATTTAGAAAACACTTTAAATCGCATTATGAAGTATTAATACAGTAAAACCTGTGTAAGAGAGCCACCTTTGAGACTGACTTTAAATGGTGGTTGATGTGGAAAACGTTGTCTGTCTTATAAAGGTACATGTCATGTAATAATTTTGCTAGCAAAATTACATGACATGTACCTTTATAAGACAACCACTTTTCCAAATAAACCACTGAGGTCGATTTCAAAGGTGGCTGTCTTACACAGGTTTTACTGTACATGTTTAAGTAGAATTAAGCACACGATTATAGAAGACTGACAAACTGAACTCAGTTGTCTCTCACATCCAACCATCTTACCTAACATGTCCTCAAAGTTTACTCAATCATGCTGACCCCAACAAACCATCAAACTGACTTATGCGCATAACAAATTTCTTTATTGCATACGTTCTGTATATCAAAGGGATAAGAACTATTTACCTTTGCTAGGCGAATCGCTGAACCGAACTGTGCACATCACTCCGACTGCTTCGTTTTCCGAACAATCATGCTGACCCCAGCCATCAAATTGACAGTCGTGCAGGTAATTCTCAGTACCTTTACATTCAACGCTGTCCATCCAAAACTTGCGGGCAATCGTCGTAACTTCAGATAACAACCTGCCACCGCTATCAAATAACGATTGCAATAAAATGTTAAAGGCATATATGGCTCCAACTTACGTAGCTTAATATTATTTAATAACTGAGATAAGGGCCGCAACATATGAAAATGTACCTTGTGATTTTATCCCACCGACGACTTAAATGTATATAAATAGACTCTAAAGGGAATGGCGCTTGAGAGCAATGAACCAACACACAAAACCGAGTAAAGCTAATGTGTCGTTTTCTTGGCCAGACTGGCCAATGTTTTACGTATTACGCATCATCAGTGACCCTCGTATAAAATTTAAAAAAAAAAAAAAAAAAAAAAAAGGTCACAGAATGGACGCAATATTCTTAAAGGATAAAGGTGTATCTTTCAAAGGAATGACCCGTGCGAACAAAATACACACCCGCAAAATAGAAATACTGGTCATGTTTTCTGGGTCACCTTTAGCTATTTTCAGCCAATTAGGCATCATCAGTAACCCTCGCGGATATTCAAAAACTTGGAATCGCCCCAAAGATCATAAAGGGCCAGGAAATATAAACTGCACTATAGGGAAGTAAGGGGAGACGTTTCACGAGCGCAAAGCAGCACTAACACCAGCTGTAGTGAAATGAACAGATTTTAAAGGTTCAGGTAATGTAGAAAGCGAAGACTAAAGGCTCCAGAGAAATTGTTAAGGAGGAGTATTTGGTGATAATTCTGGGATATTTGTTTTCTTATTTTTCATAAAGAAACATATGTTGTGGGTATTCGCCGCGGTGCTTCTAATGAGTACCCACAACGTATCTCTTTTATGGAGAACTGGAAAAAATTATCCAATACATTACGAAATCACGCGTACTCTATTATATAGAAAATTTCACCTCCAAAAAACTGAAAAAATTTCAAATAAAAACTCATATTTTTTCATATGTCTGCTAAAAACATAGATTGTTGGTACTCATTAGAACCGCCTCAATAAGGCGGTTCTAACGAGTACCCACAATCTATGTTTTTTGAGCAGAAATAAGAAAAATAATGTTTACCCCTGAAAACCCCAGTTTAATTATACGAATTGTTTTGGCATGTTTCGTGATGATTATCATCAAATATTAAACAATTCCTAAGAGGCCCCCTAAGGTCATTCATCTTAGTTTAGTCTTCGCTCACATCTTTTAATGATAACATCTATCTGTCGAACACTTACAGCACTCATTACGAAAACACGCCTATTCAAATATGTTGAAAATTTTACCACCAAAAGAATGAAAATTTTAAGATAAAAATTCTGATAATTTTTCATATTTCTGCTCAAAACATAGAATATGGGTACTCGTTAGAACCGCCTCGGCGAGGCGGTTCTAACGAGTACCCACAATCTATGTTTTTGAGCAGAAATAAGAAAAATAATGTATACCCCTGTAAACCCCAGTTTTATTATATAAAAGTGGGGTTTAAGGGGGTCAAAATTATATAGGCATGTTTTTGTGATGAGTAGAGCGATTGTCTCTGTGTAGGCTTTGAAAATGGTCCTGAACGGAGACAAAAGCCTGTTTCGTTAAACCTTTAACATCCCCTAATATAAGCAAACAGTGCAGATCTCGGTCTGCACTGTTTGCCAATGTCCCAAGCCAGGTTTTAACAGACCCTCTTTACACGGAATCCTGACATCACAGCGATAAGAACAGAATGGCAATAAATAACCGTTACCTTTATTTCATTGGTCAATACAATCACATGGGCAACAACCTTTAATTATGTTTACTTAAGCTCGATTGTAGACGATCGACTAAACAAGAAAAATGCCTAACGGCATTATGGACGGGTTTTTAAAAAGGTTAACCAAAAGGTAAACCTGGGACGACGCCCGACGCAGGACGCCGGCTCGCCCGCCCGGACATCGCTATATTAAAGGAAAGATGTTTTTAAAAACCCGTCTAAAAATGTAAAAATTAAAAGCATAGCTCTAAATAAGTCATGATTCAAACAAAAGTATAAATGCTGTTTTCCCAGTTCTCTTCAAAACAAAACAACAACAAAAAAAAAAAACAAAAAAAAAAATAAAAAACAAAAACAAAAAAATGAGCTAAACGTCAAAACCCTACATGTAGCTTCGGATTTGTGTGGCCCCGAAGAGTCTGGTCCAACTGCGCTTTCGCAGCCCTATCAGAACCGTCGCTGGGCGTATTTTGGATAGGTGAGGATGTGCATTGTAATATTATTGGACGAATGGAAAACAGGAAACCGAGAACCATGTCGTGACATATTCCGTTTCATATCGTCAAAACTATTTATCAGGTGTGGAACACAGCCTGGATATAAAAACATTTCGACTACTCTTTATATAGTAGTTTTCTGATCTGACACGACACTCTATGAAATAAAATCTAAAACAGTTTGCATTTGGGAACAAATCTGGAAACAAAGAAAACACAAAAGAAAAAAAAAAAACGAAAATCGGAGACTCGGTTTTAGTGAGTTTCTTCCATCAAACACATATTCAGTAAAAAAACAAAACAAAACAAACCTCACTGAATTGTCCTGTACGGTTCTTTGCTCAGAAATAAGAAAACAATATTAGTTATGATAACCCGTAATCTGGGTCATGTAATCTATTACATTTCATCATAAAATCTGGTTGACTGGTTTGGAGTTTAACGGCTCAATCAAGACTATTAAGCTCATGTCCAGCCGGTCAGTTTACCTAACTACATTTTTCCTGGGCAAGCCTTGTCTTCTAAGCGGTTAACCAGTACGAGTGTACGTACATTCATTCGCCTGAAACTGACGACTGCCTTTCTTGAATCAGCCAAAGAAAGAGAATGACCGCAGAAAATATTTCAAATTCGACCCGGCGGGGATCCTGAGCACCGCCACTAGGTAAGAATAATGATGTTATTAACCACACGAGGATAGAAAAATGCAGTAAATAAGGTAGCTAGAAGTAACAAACAAATTGAAAAGCTGGTTTAAAAACTGCTAAAGTCTGTTGTCCGTCATAGACTGTAGATCCCTATTCCCGTTTTTCGAATGGAAGAAGATGGGTTAGTCACAGTTTAGACTTGTTAACGTATTGCTGTTATTTCAAATAATTTTATAATCCTTTCTTTTTTTTAATAAGATAGCGTTAAAACGTTTACCGTTTGTGGACAGGTTGTGAACTTGCATGTGGTCCGTAAGCAAAAATAGCTTTAGATCTCGAACCATAGAAATATTATACGAGTATAACTTTTTGCATACAGATTTTTACTAACAAGCTCTACCAAATGGGTTTGCCAAATTCAACCATATGTAATATTTTGATAACATGTTGTACCCCATTAATAATGACAATGCTCTAGGTAAAGGAATTGCCACTTTTCTTTGACCGAGGCAACGCCAAAACCAAAAAAGTAAAAATATGGAAATCGCTATTGTTTTTCATCCAAACTACATTACGAAAACACGCCTATTCAAATATACTGAAAATTTTACCACCAAAAAATGAAAATTTTCAGATAATTTTTTTTTTATATTTTCATATTTCTGCTCAAAATATAGATTGTGGGTACCACAATCTATGTTTTGAGCAGAAATAAGAAAAATAATGTATACCCCTGTAAACCCTAGTTTTACTATATAAAAGTGGGGTTTAAGGGGGTCAAAATTACATATATAGACATGATTTCGTGATTGATAAAATGTTTGTATGCACATTGAAACTGACAAGGTCCGGGTTGTGCATTTTAGCAATAGTTGATTTTTTACAACATTTGATCCTATGGTAAAGATGTGGCACAATTAAAATCGATTTAATTATGGGCGAGGTTTCAATCGAGTAAAACAAGTTTACGTGGCCACCCGCACTCCCCGCCCCCACGCCCGTTACAAGATGGTATTTCTGTTCCAGTTATTCATTGTCTGTATATCGGTTGTTGCAACCGTGCTTTTGTTCCTTGTCATTATTTTGACCGCGCCATGCGAAAAAGTGTCTATGGGCATATGCGAACAGCGAAGGCCCAGATCAGCCTTCACAACCACGCATTCTAATGAGGACCTTGGCTATCCGCAAACAGAACCATTGGTTATTGTGGAATGTTTAATGCCCGGATGAGACCTTGCGCATGTGCAGAATGGTGAGTACGCATATTTTGTGCATAGAAGAACTTTTTTTTCGCTTGACGCAGCCAATTGGCTCCTCTAGTCTGTCATCCTGATCACCTTCTTGGCATGTTGGGGTAAGAAGGAGCTTGTACTTTGCTTTGTGTTGGTTAGTATAGTGTCTGTAGTACAGTTGATTCTCGCTATCTCGAACTCGCTTATCTCGAATAACCGCTTATCTCGAAGTGAAAATCTGGTCCCTGCCTAAACATGAAGATCTAACAACAGGTAAAAAATATTGTGGAAAAGAGGAGAAATTGCTCCTAAGGAGCAATTTCTCCTCTTTTCCACAATATTTTCAATATATCTCAAACTTCAGGAGTCAAATTACACATATATTTGTTAAATATGGTTAATCGAATTAGTTTTCCCTCAGTTCTGCAAATCTGATATGTCGAAGTACGGATATCTCGAAGTATTTCAGACAGTCCCTTGGAATTCGAGATAACGAGAGTCGACTGTAGTTTGTTTAGTTTTCCTCTTGATGTCATTGGTAGACTGTGTTCTGCGATAATGGCTCTAACCTGTGCATTTAGTTTTATACACTGTTAATACCCAAAGCAGCCCTCATTTAGCAGGCATTAAATCACGTGTGGTTCTGACATAACTTTCTGTATAGATGGATTTGAATACAGCGGAGAAAGCAGACCAATAATAAAAGTATCATTACAAAAACACGCCTATTCAAATATATTGAAAATTTTACCACCAAAAAAACTGAAAGTTTTCAGATAAAAATTCTGATATTTTTTCATATTTCTGCTCAAAACATAGATTGTGGGTACTCGTTAGAACCGCACCGCCTCGCCGAGGCGGTTCTAACGAGTACCCACAATCTATGTTTTTGAGCGGAAATAAGAAAAATAATGTATACCCCTGTAAACCCCAGTTTTGCTATATAAAAGTGAGGTTTAAGGGGGTCAAAACTATATAGGCGTGTTTTCGTGATGGTCTTACGTAATGAGCCGCCTATAACAAATTGACTTTGAATAATTACAACTGCAGTTTTGTAACCTTCAATGATAATAATAATAAAAATAATAATCATAACAACAACAACGGTATCTGCAACATCAGAACGTTACCATTATAGATGTATGCCTAGCGAAAGTTCAGATATTTCTGCGCATTCGCACAGTCTGATTAGAATATTCATTCGACGCAGTTTTGATAGCCAAGGCTACAACGGTTATTCACGTGGACAATGAAGACTTTGACACGTAAGGCGCGCGGATACGTTAGGCGGGCGGATACGCATATCAGAAGGTACGCTTTCTCACGTTGTGAAACTTTATAATAATGAGAACAAAACGGGAAAGGAATTCGCTGCCTTTGGCTGTTTACATTATTTAATGTTTTAAACAAACCTTTCATGTATATATACATGTATGGCGGCCAGAAACCTGAAGCGCAAATGTTTCTTCTAACTGAAACATTGTGGTTATTTCTTTTATTACGTAATGGAAAATAAACTCATGCGTTCAGAGTATGTAATTTGAATATAAATTATTAATTAACTTTCTTCGTTTGGTTTCGTCCTCTTCATCATGGAAAATTTGGCCGCGCTATGCCAAAACGTGTCTTCGGGCGTATGCGGACAGCGGAGCCCAGATCAGCTTTTGCATCTTCGCAGTCTAATCAGAGTCTTCACTGTACGCTAATAAAATCAATGGACACTGAAGAAAATGTTAATAGAGAGGAAAGGCACGGATGATAATTTGCGCATTCACAGGATGACCTGAATTTGCGCATCTTTGTTTGGTTTTGTCCACTTAATCATGGCTGACATTTGAATTCTGAAGAAGGAGAACACATGAACAGACTCAACCAAACTGATGCCGTCTAGTTTCCACACACATTACGAAAACATGTCTATATAATTTTGACTCCCTTAAACCCCAGTTTTATATAGTAAAACTGGGGTTAATAGGGGTATACATTATTTCTATTATTTCTGCTCAAAACATAGATTGTGGGTCCTCGTTAGAACCGCCTCGCCGAGGCGGTTCTAACGTGTACCCACAATCTATGTTTTTGAGCAGAAATATGAAACATATCAGAGATTTTCATCTGAAATTTTTATAGTTTTTGGAGGTAAAATTTTCTATATATTTGAATAGGCATGTTTTCGAAATGAGCGTTTTAAAGCTTTATTACTTCTCAATTACGAAAGCACGCTTTTTCAAATATATAGAAAATTTTACAACCAAAAACGGAAAATTTTCAAATAAAAAGTTCGTATATTTTCATATTTCTGCTCAAAACATGGCGATACGAGGGGGTTCTAATGAGTGCCCACAATCTATGTTTTTGGCAAAATAAGAAAATAGTGTATACCATTGTAAACCCCTGTTTTGCTACATGTATATAATAGACGGGTTTTAGGGGGTCAAAATTATATAGATATGTTTTCGTGATGCTCAGACTGCTCTCTGAAGACTCTGGTCAGGCTGCACAGAAGCATAGGCTGATCCGAATCTGAATCCGAAATGCTGTGCCCTTGCTCATTTAGCATAATAAGGTTTGTTTTTGTACGTTTTGCATTTGTATGTAACAAATACGAACGTTGATAGTTTGATCAAAAGACAAATTAGCAGTTACCATGCTGTGTGCAGATTCAGTAGATGATAAATTATTTTATTTTTTTTTTCTAATTATAGGATTTTACATTTCATTCAAATCGTCTTCCAAGGAGACAATTGTTATGAAATGTCAAATTTTGTTTCCTTTCAGGAAGAATGAGAAAACAAATCAAAATGTCGTCTACTGCATTATTTTATCCAGCTAAGCGTTAAGCAAAAAGTATACAACAAACCTGTAGCCTAAAGACCTACAGAGAACTTCAGCACTTTTATCTGAGAAATCGTCCCTACAAACTAATCCCCATTCTCCATCATGTTTCACTTCAACTCTTCCAGAATAGTAACTTTCTCCATCCATTAACCGGTAAAAGTCTACAATTGAATAACAATTACAGTCAAACCGGTGTTAAGCAAGCCACTAAGGGAAAGCCAAAATATGGCTGCTTAAGACAGGTGCTGGATCAATACAAGTAAATTAACTCTTATTTTCCTTTTATATTGACTGAACATCAGAAAAGCACGCGTATATATATATATATAGTTTTGACCCTCTTAAACATCACTTTTATATGGTAAAACTGAGTTTTACAGGTATATACACTTTTTTTCTGTTTTTTTTTTTTTTTTTTTTTTTTTTTTTGTTGCTAAAAAACATAGATTGTGGGTACTTATTAGAACCGCCTCGCCGAGGCAGTTATAACGAGTACCCACAATCTATAATTTGAACATGAAAAATATCGTTTTTTATCTGAAAATTTTCCTGTTTTGGTTGTAAACCTTTTATTTTTTTTGAATAGGCGTGTTTTCGTAATGGACTGTATGTGTATATATTATTTGAGCAGCGCAATGCGGAAACGTGTCTTCGGGTTTATGCTGACAACGAAGAACCAGCTCAGCCTGCACATCCGAGCAGTCTGATCAGATCTTTTCCTGTCAGCTTAGAATAATTGGATACTTCACAATATCTTAATGAAAATCAAATGCCAGATTCAGACTCTGTGCATGCGCGGGATTAATCTGGATCTGTGCATTTTTGCGCATGTTTGAAGGCACATTTTCGCATGGCGCGGATTAGTTAATCTCTGTAGTAGGCGAACATGGGCAAACTTAACTAAACCGAGGCCGTCAGTTTTCCAATTTTGGGAAAGAAAAGACCGAATAATATCATCACGGGAACAATCCTATATAATGTTGACCCCCTTGAACCCCACTTTTATATAGCAAAACCGGGGTTTACAGGGGTATACATTATTTTTCTTATTTCTGCTCAAAAACATAAGTTGTGAGTACTCGTTAGAACCGCCTCGGCGAGGCGGTTCTAACGAGTACCCACAATCTATGTTTTGAGCAGATATATGAAAAATATCATAATTTTTTATCTGAAAATTTTCATTTTTTTGGTGGCAAAATGTTAAGTATATTTGAATAGGCATGTTTTCGTAATGTATCATTTATTTCTTGTGTTTTGTACAAGATAAGTTAAGCTGAGTGAGACATATGATTATAGACAAAGATTGTTCTTACTCGTTAGATCCGCCTCTAGGCGGTTCTAATGAGTTCTCACACTCTATATTTTTGAGCAGAAATCAGACAAATAATGTCTACCCCTGTACACCCCAGTTTTACTAGATAGTGGGGTTTAAGGGGTCAAAATTATATAGGTGTATGTCCAAAAACTGAAAATTCTCAGATAAAAAAAATATGATAATTTTCATATTATGCTCAAAACCTAGATTGTGGGTACTCGTTAGAACCATTACTATATAAAAGTGGGGTTTAAACGGGTCAAAATTATACAGGTATGTTTTCGTGATGTTATGATTATTTTCTTAGTTAAATTACTTCAATTGTGAGGTCCCCGTAGTTGGTACAGCTTACCTGAATCTGTACCAGAGTCCCAGATAAGAAATGACATGCACGTATTAACGTATAACGAGACATTATGTTTTAAATTAAATGTGATTTACAGACATTAAAATTTTAATCCCTGCAGACCAATACAGATACATTTCATACAGTGCAGATCTAGCTGAAACAGTTCGTAACGAACCGTATAATCAGGATCTACACTGTTGCCATTCCATTACTGAGTTTTGACTGCATCACAAAAACATATAATATATAATTTTGACCCCCTTAAACCCCATTTTTATATAATAAAACTGGGGTTTACCGGGGTATACAGTATTTTTCTTATTCCTGCTCAAAAAATAGATTGTGGGTACTCGTTAGAACCGCCTCGGCGAGGCGGTTCTAACGAGTACCTACAATCTATATTTTGAGCAAAAATAAGAAAAATATCACAACTTTTCATCTTAATATTTTCGTATTTTCGGCGGTAAAATTTACAATGTATTTGTTTAGGCGTGTTTTCGTAATGGAAACCCCTATTTGCAAGAACAGATATATGCAACGCAGAGATGGGAGAGTCCATTTCAGAAACTCAGAGGTGCAAGGATTAACAGTTGATACCTCAACTACTTTTAACCGTGTTGCTTTAGTGTATGATTATAACCTTTTCCAAAATTACAAGCATCTGTTTGCTATAAAGTGTTACCAAATACCAACATCCCAACGTGCTTCAGAACAAACCACGTGTATTTCACGGGAATGAATACAAATACAAACGTCACTTACTTCTCTGGTCATATTTGCCTCCCTTCTAAATACTTAAATAAAAACGAAATTTATACAATAAAATCGTATCAAATTATTTATTCAAGAGTAGTCCCCACTGAATATGAATTTCTGAGAACAGCATTTTTTTCCTGTTGTAGTGGACCGCCTTAGAAACATAGACGGATTAACTTCAATTTACAGTTTCCTATCTTTCTGTGTTTATCCACACACCTTATCACGAAAACATACCTATATAATTTTGACTCCCTTAAACCTCACTTTTGTATGGTAAAACTGGGGTTTACAGGGGTATACATTATTTTTCTTATTTCTGCTCAAAACATAGATTGTGGGTACTCGTTAGAACCGCCTCGCCGAGGCGGTTCTAACGAGTACCCACAATCTTTGTTTGAGCAGAAATTTGAAAAATATCAGTTTTTTACCTGAAAAATTGTCGGTTTTTAGGCGGTGAAAAATTCTATATATTTAGATAGGCGTGTTTTCGTAATGTTATAGGTGTTAGAACAGAAATCGTCTTATGTATATGGCACAGACCACAGACCGATGCCTTTTTCTTATGGAGGTTCGCACATGCGCAAAAGGCATATATATTTATACAGCGCATGCGCAGTTTCATCTGGGTATTTGCTCTCTATTGATACATTCTACAGCATCAAATAATTCTGTGAACGGACAGATAAGGCCCTGATCAGACAGCGCGGATGCGCAGCATGCTATGCGCAGTATGCTCTGGGCCTTTGCTCTCAGCATATGCCCGAAGACACGTGTTCGCATGGCGCAGTCCATACCATTACGAAAACCTGCCTATTCAAATATATAGAAAATTTCACCTCCAAAAACTGAAAAATATTCAGATAAAAAACTGATATTTTTCACATTTCTGCTGAAAACATAGATTGTGGTACTCGTTAGAACCGCCTCGAAAACCTGCCTTTTCAAATATATAGAAAATTTCACCTCCAAAAACTGAAAAATATTCAGATAAAAAATTCTGATATTTTTCACATTTCTGCTCAAAACAAAGATTGTGGGTACTCGTTAGAACCGCCTCGGTGACGCGGTTCTAACGAGTACCCACAATCTATGTTTTTGAGCAGAATTAAGAAAAATAATGTATACCCCTGTAAACCCCAGTTTTACTATATAAAAGTGGGGTTTAAGGGGGTCAAAATTATATAGGCATGTTTTCGTGATGCAATACCTTGGTTATATAAAAAATCACAGTCAACCGAAACGTCCCTTTTGTGATCACAATCCTTGGATATCCAGTCAACTTTGCAATCTTCTAACGATACTTCATGCCCGTGACATTCCACATTTCCAATCCATATTGTTCCTTCTCCAGCTCCATATTTTGCTGATTGCGCTACACCGCCCCTGAAACAGTAGTAATGTGAATTTTGGTCGTACCCTGCGAAAACGCGTCTTTGGGCATTCGCGCAATCTTATCAGGGCTCCGCTGCCCGCTAACAGAATCCTTCAACAATATAGATAGTTTCAATGGATAGAAAATGCCAGGATGAGGCTGCAAACATGTAGGATGATTTGCATCCGAATATTTTGCGCATGCTCGAAGGCACGTGTTTGCTTGACTCGGTCAGATTGGTCATAGAAATATAATTAGTTTTTTTTTTCATGCTTATTTTGGAGACTGATTGCACTTCCATGGAACAGAACTTTGATTAAAATGATTGTCTCCCTTCTAAAAACGGGTTTTCTAATTATAGGGAAATAAATAGCTCCCATTTGGAGCGAATCCTTTCTATTTCTGTTTTTCCTTTTAGAGCAGACCCACATTCAGAAGAGTTTTATTGTGATTGAAGCCAACAAAGTCACAAATGTCGTCTCCCTTGAAGTAGTAGCGAAAAACTACCAAGCGCATCATATCCATCACGAAAACACCATTACGAAAACACGCCTATTCAACTATACTGAAAATTTTACCACCAAAAAATGAAAGTTTTCAGATAAAAGATTCTGATATTTTTCATATTTCTCCTCAAAACATAGATTGTGGGTACTTGTTAGAACCGCCTCGACGAGGCGGTTCTAACGGGTAAAAACAATCTATGTTTTGAGTAGAAATATGAAAAATAATGTATACCCCAGTAAACCCCAGTTTTCCTATATAAAAGTGGGGTTTAATGGGGTCAAAATTATATTGTCATGTTTTCGTGATGCGCCTGTTCAAATTAGAAATATTAAAACTTTAGAAAAAACATTTTGATATTTTTCATATTTCTGTTCAAACCATAGATGGTGGGTACTCATTAGAACAGCCTCGCCGATGCAGTTCTAACGAGTGCCCACAATCGTTTTTTAGCAGAAGTATGAAAAATGTATACCCAAGTAAACCCACTTTAGAAAAAATGGGGTTTATGGGGGTCAAAAGTATATAGGTATGTTTTCGTGATGAATAAATGCAGAGCTGATCGCATTATTTGGCTTTCAAAGACAAAAAACGATCCATTCAAAAAACAAAACTGAAAGGCAAGCCTCTCTGAAACTCTCTGAAACACTTCGAGATATCCGTACCTCGACATATCAGATTTTCAGAATTTAGGAAAAAATAAATCGAACAACCACGTTTTACAAATTTATATGTAATTGGACTCTTCACGTTAGAGATATATCGAAAATATTGTTGAAGAGGAGACATTGCTCCTTAGGAGCAATATGTCCTCTTTTCCACAATATTTTTTACTTGTTGTTAGATTTTCATGTTTAGGCAGGGACAAAATTTTCACTTTGAGATAAGCGGTTATTCGAGATAAGCGAGTTCGAGATAACGAGAGTCAACTGTATGTATGTACAGTTTGAGCTGCAAACAGACCAAAAACTGGCTTGCTACTTAAGGTGTCTGTACACATGCATGAAAATCATTTATATATACCAGTGAAAGCAGGAAACGTATTTTTTTTTTGTTAAAAACAAAAACAAAAAATTCATATCTATCACCCGTGCATCCTAAACCTATGCACCAATCGTTTTATCAATCTGGTGACATAACCTTGACATTGTTTTTCTGGGAAAGCTAAAATAGTCCTCATCAGTTTAGCGAAACGTGTCTTCGGGCATATACGGACAGCATCCGCGCAGTCTGTTCAGGGTTTTCACTGTCAGCAAAGAAAACCATTTGATATAACAGAATACAGTCGACTCTAGTTATCTCGAATTCCAAGGGATTCGTTGGAATACCTAGAGATATCCCTACCTCAACATATCAGAGTTGAGAGAGTGAGGAAAACAATAAATTGAACAACCACATTTAACAAATGAATGTGTAATTTGACTCCTGAAGTTGGAAATATATATATATATAAAATAATGTGGTAAAGAGGAGAAATTGCTCCTTAGGAGCAATTTCTCCTCTTTTCCACAATATTTTGATATATATAAAATAATGTGGTAAAGAGGAGAAATTGCTCCTTAGGAGCAATTTCTCCTCTTTTCCACAATATTTTGTTACCTGTTGTCATAGTTTCATGTTAAAAAATGGACCAGATTTTCACTTCGAGATAAGCGGTAATTCGAAATAAGCGAGTTCGGGATAACGAGGTTCGACTGTATTCCAATGAAGAGCAAATGGCTAGATGCGACTTTGCACATGAGCAGGATGATGTGAATCCGCACATTCTGCGCATGCTCGACGGAACTTTAGCGTTTGACGTGGCACGGTTACCTATTCGAGTCGCAAAAACGGTCCAAACTTTTGGAACATAACGAAAACACGCCGATATAATTTTGATACCCTTCAACCGCAATTATGTAGTAAATCTGGGGTTTACAGGGGTATACATTATTTTTCTTATTTCTGCTAAAAAATATAGATTGTGGATACTCGGCGAGGCGGTTCTAACGAGTTCCCAAAATCTAATGCGGATTTAAGTGTCGATCGACAATGGGCAACACCTTTACATCACGAAAACATGCCTATATAATTTTGACCCCCTTAAACCCCACTTTTATATAGTAAAACTGGGGTTGACAGGGGTATGCATTATTTTCTTATTTGTGCTCCAAGACATAGATTTTGGGTACTAGTTAGAACCGCCTCGCCGAGGCGGTTCTAACGAGTACCCACAATCTATGTTTTGAGCAGAAGTATGAAAAATATCAGAATTTCTTAGCTGAAAATTTCCTTTTTTGGTTGTAAAATTTTCAATATTTTTGAATAGGCATGTTTTCGTAATGGAAATATATGAATGACGAACAAGGCTAGCATGTCGCACGTATTGTCGGTTGTGTGGTCTCATAATCGATGACTATGAAAGATGCGCTTAACATCGTTGGGTTGAATCACATTAGCTCATTAAGTTACCAGGAATACGTTTATCATTCAAGGCTAATGTAATACTACCCGATGCACTCCGTCAACTGTCTAGATATATCTATAGCTGTTACGGGAACACTAAATACAGATCAAATCAATCGATCAACTTACTTTACCGAAAGAGGTGCGACATGCTCCCTAGTTAATCATCATCATCATCGTCGTCATCATCATTACTATCATTGTTATCTCGTTATTATTATTAGTATTATCATCATTATATTTGCTAAATAATTACCAACATGCTATGTTTCCATCTACTCTTCACATGCTATTACGCTGCTATATAATTTTCAGGAGATGATTTACATAACCTCTAAGCTTTTTATCAAATTCTGTACCATATAATATTATGAAAAATGCTGAATGTTTAAACTAAAATCTATGTTTTGATCAGAAATTTGAAAAATATCAGAATTTTTAACTGAAAACTTCTTTTTTTTTGTGTGTGTGGCGAAATTTTCAATATATTTGACTAGTCTGATTAGAGTCCTCGCAGTCCGAATGACAAAAGCTTGGGTTCTTAGCTACACACTGAGCACACAACAAAGACTCTGTTCAGACTGGGCGGATGCCCAGGCTGATCTGAGTCTTCGCTACGCGCACATACCATTTTATAGGTTTTGCCATGCGCTGGTTCCATTAATAATAATTTAAATAATATTTGTAATTATTACGTGAATCCTAGAGATCTGCATAGAACTTTTGCTTCGTGCCCTCCGAAGTTATCACCGCAAACAGTGCCCCATACGCCGTTTCGTTGCACTTCTACTCGGCCAGAATACTCGTTAGGTCCATTAGACAACCGAAAATTACTCGCTGAAAAAAAATCCTCATGTGTACAGACATTTGTACAAGGGAGGAAACCATGCTATACAAAAAGACTATAGGCTTTTGGCGAAAATTGCCCGTTCAAATCGGTTAGTTAATTTTATCATTATTTGAGCCAGTGCATGACAAAACCTACAAAATGGCATCTGCATTCAGCGAAGACTCAGCTCAGCCTGGGAATCCGTCAAGTCTGACCAGAATGTTCGCTGTGCGCTCAGTGTGTAGCTAAGATCACAAGCTTTCTTTATGCAGACAGCGAAAACTCTGATCGGACTGGGCGGATGTCCAGGCTGATCTGACTCTTCGCTGGGCGCAGAGCCATTTTGTAGGTTTTGTCATGCTCTCGCTCATTATCCTTGTTTTAATGGAACATATCGAGGGTTGATCACAAGCCTGTATTAAGTCAGATTGTTGTTTTTCCCCAAATTTAGTCCCCTCACCATGAAGGTGTTATGAAGATTACAACATTTCTTCCTGTAAATAATGGGAATTTAGGTGCCATTGCTCGTATGAGCAATGGCACCTAAATTTGCATTGTTTACAAAGGGGTCAAAGTTGCCCCTAAACAAGGATTTCAAAAATATGTTTCAGTTACCACAGTCTTTCGCTCAACCCTCGATATGTAGGTATGAAAGTATTTGTAAGTACAAATTTGAGGTACTACTGTAGTGTCTCTTTGAGAACACTCAGACACAGTATTTTGATAAACTTATAAATAATTACAAACGATTGTTCTTAACAATGCCAATTCAGGTATGTGTCAAGTTTGTCAATATAAATGCTTTGTTTTTGGCTATTCTCTGCGCCTTACCTGTTTTAGTGATAACAACGAAATGGAAAATGACAGCAATATACCGACTTAAACGGCCCTTTTCTCAAATATCTGTAGTCTTTTGACGTTCCCCCCCTTGTTTGTAAGCAGTACTGTATACATATTTAGTACAGGGACAAAACAACCTTAGAAATTAATGCATATACTCAGAACCGACGCCTTAGCACGCGGCGCCTGATCTAGATCTACAGTTTTGCCCGCTCATACATCAGCTTTAGACTCGCAAACGATCTGGGCTTCTCCTTACTTTAACGCTTGTCATGCTGAATGAACTAAGATGCCATGCCAATGTCTAATTGTCAGACAATCAGATTACTTAATCCAGACTGTTGATTTAAATTCAATCACTGAATGACAAACAGTGCAGATCAAAATTGGTTTCTTCATAAGCCAACTTATCTTAATATACACTGTTTTCTAAAGCAGGACCTATCTGGGTTCAGCACGAAAAGAGTTAAAACAAGTAGGATAAAGGTTTAGCCCTTTCAGCCCGTCAGACCAAGACATATACCTGTGCAAACAGTGTAGATCCAGATGAGACTGTTTGTCACGAGACTTCTCATCATGATCTACACTGTTTGCCTTTCGGTTTTGATTTTGTTTTTATTAATTCCCCATCTCATTACGAAAACATGCCTATTCAAATATACTGAAAATTTTACCACCAAAAAAATGAAAATTTTCAGATAAAAAAACGCTGATATTTTTCACATTTCTGCTCAAAACATAGATTGTGGGCACTCGTTAGAACCGCCTCGGTTCAAACGAGTACCCACAATCTATGTTTTGAGCAGAAATAAGAAAAATAATGTATACCCCTGAAAACCCCAGGTTAACTGTATAAAAGTGGTGTTTAAGGAGGTCAAAATTCTATAGGCGTGTTTTCGTTATGTTTCTTTTTATTACTTCCCTATCAGCATGAATGGATATGTCAGAAAACAGAGACAGAAGAGACTATTTCACAAACTGGGGCGTGAAGGTGTTGTTTATATTCACATGTTCAGGGTAAGTACGGCATGTAGAAACATAAGTTTATCATGCGACTGATAGTTACTTGCAAATGAACAAAATACCGTTACTACTGTGCTTCGATATCTTTCAAAATGCCTTTTATTTATCATGAAAACATATTTATATAATTTTGATCCCCTTAAACCCCATTTTTATATAGTAAAACTTGAGTTTTCAGGGGTATACATTACTTTCTTATTTACGCTCAAAAACATTTATTGTTGATCCTCGCTAGTACCGCCTTGACGAGACGGTTTAACGAATATCCACAATCTATATTTTTTGCAGGACCATAAAAAATATCAGAACTTAGTCTGAAAACTTTCAGCTTTTGGTGGTAAAATTTTCAATATATTTGAATAGGCATTTTTCGAAATAGCCTGGCGCTTTACTTAAATTCTTGTCATGTTTTAATGCAAAAACTGTTGCCGTAACTACTTATACCCAAAAAAGGTGTTTTCTGTTATTTTTTGTTTTTAAATATGTATAATATTTTCATCTTTCCCTAGAACAAAACAGCAACATATTGTGAAATAATTCATAGGACAGGTAGATTTTAGACAGGTTTCAATGTTCCATTTGTTTTAAATTTTCACAGTATAGTTTTAAAACATCAATAGATAAAAATAAATAGGAGAAAGTAAAAGCTGCTCACTAAGATGAATGATATATATATAAAAAAATCACTTTACTAGAACTAAAAAATGCATATGTCAGGCCAGTTTGGCTATAAATTTTGTTTCGGGATAAAAACATAAAAGCACACGGTTGCTGATAAGACATGGCGAGTCATAAATTTCTTTGTGTTAGAAAGAAGAACGAAACAAAAAGAAAAGTCCATTTAGTTTTAGTTTTGGAATAAATATTTTAGAATAAAATACAGAGGATAAAAAACATGACAAATGTTTGCTGATAAGACATGACCAGACACGAATTACCTTGAGTTAAAAAAAACAACAACAAAAAAAAAAAAAAAAAAAAAAAAAATCGAAACAAAAAAGAAAAGTCTTTCAAAGTATTACTGAAAGAATAGTTGATAGGCAGGCAGTTTTATTAGCATTACAAAAACATGCCTATTCAAATATATAGAAAATTTCACCTAAAAAAACTGAAAAGTTTCAGATTAAAAAGCTCTGTTTTGTTTTATTGTCATATTTCTGCTCAAAACATAGATTGTTGGTACACGTTAGAACCGCCTTGGCGAGGCGGTTCTAACGAGAACCCACAATCTATGTTTGTGAGCAGATATAAGAAAATAATGCATACCCCTGGAAACCCCAGTTTTACTATATAAAAGTGGGGTTTAAGGGGATCAAAATTATATAGGTATGTTTTCGTGATGGCAAGCGCATCTGCATAGTCTGATGAGAGCCGTCGCTGTCGACCTGAAAGCCATTTGGGTTATTGGCTATCCAGTGGGTGCCCAGTGAAGACTCTGATGCTATGATGTGCTGGCTGATAGAAGTCTTTGCTTGGCACACATGCAATATTCTAGGAAATAATGTGCCTCGGTTCATAATGGGACAGAACAGCCTTTAGGCTAGATAACAATGTATACTCTGATCAGACGCCGAATGCCACAGGATCTACAATGTTTGCCACTCGTCCTTCAATTTTGGACGCAAGAATGGATAAATGAATTTGTCTAAACTTTGAAACAAGTAGAATAAGACTTTAAAGTATCCAAGTATTGAGGATAATAACGTCATGGAAGAACATCGGTACTGCAGAATTGCCTACAACAGAATATAAAAAGTAGACCTTTTGACAGTAGGGAGACAAAACGGTAAGGCTGGCTAATCAGAGCTGAAAACATAATTGATTATCAGTCCTGTCATTGTGATCGATAATCGATTAGTAATTACTGAAGATTTGGTCATAATTTTACGGTCTGAGCATGATTCTTGCCTTAAGTTATACTTTATTGTATGTATTCGGTCAGACAGGCCTGAGCAAACAGTGTAGACCCAGATGAGACGTCGCAAACGCGGCGTCTCATCAGGGTCTACACGGTTTGCTTCTCGGTCAGCTATTTTAGACACAACAATGGGTAGTAAATTCTACTTGTTCAAAGTATAGTAAGGAGTCGAGGTATCTGAATACTAAGGGTAAATACGTTAAAGTAACAGACACAGAAATCAAATGATCGATTATTAGCAAATCTGTAATGATAATCATTTTTGTGGAATTTATCGATCAATTAATATATTATCCAGCCTTACAAAACAGTACCGTATTTACCCTAAGTATTCGGACACCTCAACTCCTTACCATATATGTTCTAAAATTTGAACCAGTACAATTCACTACGCGATGTTGTGTCTAAAGATTGCTGGATGAGTGGCAAACAGTGTAGACCCAGATGAGATGCCGCGTTCTGCAGCGTCTCATCTGGGTCTATACTGTTTGCCCAGGCCTGTCTGTCCGAATATATATGGTAAATACGGTACTTGCAGATCAGCCGCTACTGATACCCATTTATGCCTAGTGGACTTCTCTACCTTTACTCTTTGGACAGGTCCGTTCCTATATAAGGGATGTCAGGTTAGTTGTTATTACTATCATGTTTTGTAGAAATTTCCCAACTTAATGCAAAAAGCGTAGATCCTGATCAGGCGCCGCGTTCTGCACCATCTATCTTGGTCTACACTGTTTGCCTATATTCCTTACAGAAAAGACTTGGCTTAAATGAGTCATTTAAGAAATGTGCACAGCTGCTCTACTGAAGTACTCGCTGAGGCACTTCTAATGAGTACTCAAAACATATGATCTTATGTTTCTTTTTACGGAGAAATAATTAAAACATATTAACACATTAGAGCTGAAAAAGTGTCTTAATCAAGAATGATCGACTAAAAGAATATATTTCGTACTGCCGTGCTGTCGACATTCTCAATTTGATAGTGTGAAAAACAAATTACAGTATACATCCCAGACGCTCATAAAACAAACAAAAAAAAAAAAAAAAAAAAAAAAAAAAAAACGTGACAAAATGCCAACAACGTACGTCTGCGTTCACAACTTGAGTTCTGTAAATTTTCTTTGTATCCGGGTTTACAAAGGCATCTGAATACACTTGTACCGTCCTCGAGCTTAATACATTCTGCGTGATCTAGTTGAAAACAATCTCCAGCTGAGCACGTGTCGTTTAATGCTGTAATATGTAAACATCATGTAAGAATCATTGATAATGTACGGGCATTTGGGCCGCGCTATGCGAAAACATGTCTTCGGGTACATGAACACAGTCTGACCAGGACCTTTGTTGCCCGCTTCCAAAACCGCTGGATAGCATAGATTGTATCATTAAAGATCCAAGATCATGATAAGATATTGCGCATCTGCAGGATGATCTGAATTTGCGCATATTGCGCATGCTCGAAGGCACTTTTTTCACTTGCTGCAGCCTATGATATACTGGGCCCAGTTGTTCAAAACTAATGATATCGTTAGTTAACGATTCGTTAAAATTTACATCGAGTGATACGCAAATATGCTGAATTTTTTTGCTGAAAAAAATGTGAGTAGCTTTTGCAGACACACTTTTTCAGCAAAAAATATCAGAATATTGTATATTGAATCCGCTAAAACAGTTAACGAAATGACCCTTAACGAGCTCGTTAAGCTAACGACGCTTTGAACAACCGGGCCCTGATGTTTTATCACATTAAAAAAAAAAAAAAAAAAAATATGTTGCAATAGAATAAAAACATGAAACGATAACACGCCACCACTATCGTGTAGCGGGCAGGACTTTGTCAAAAACTGACAAATTTGCCCATAATCGAATATCCACAATACTGATGCGCATACCAAGTTTGGTGAAAATCGATTGATATTTACTTAAACAACAATAAGGAGGTGTGGCGTGCAGATTAACTGTATCACAAAATTGACGAAATATGCTCATTAGCAATTGCAAAGCAAATCTTCATATCGATGAACATACCAAGTTTGGTGAAAATCCATTGAAACTTCAATTTATCGTCCGGAAACATGTGTAGCGGGAAATTAACTTTGTCTACAATTAGCAATTTTTGTAACACATTTCTACAATATCGATGCAGATACCAAGTTTTTTTAAAAATTCATTGACATTCACTGAAGTAAAAAATTGTCAGATATGCCCATTAGCATTTCTAAACAACATCTCCGCACTTAATATCAATGCACATGCCACGTTTTGTGAAAATCTGTCGATAGGTACTGGAGTTATTGTCCGAAAACAAAACAAAACAAAAAAAAAAAAACAAAAAAAAAAAAAACAGACGAAGCACGGACGTATAAGTTTGTCGAAAATTGCTTAAATTTGCCCATTAGCCATCCCAAAATTAGATCTCTACAAAATTAATGCATATTCCAAATCTGATGGGAATCAACTGATATTTACTTAAGATGTTGTCCTAACAAAAAAAAAAAAAAAAAAAAAAAAAAAAAAAATCCGGACGTGTGGCGGGTAAATATCTCTATAAACAATGGCAGACTTCGCCATCTCAAACCAGATCTCCGCAATAAATACCAATGCACAAGCCTAATTTGGTGACAATTTATTGATATTTACTCAGGTAATCGCCCGTAACTAAAATACGGACATGGAGCGGGCAAATAACTCTTGCAAAAATTGACGAAATATGCCCATAAGCAATCCAAAGCCAGATCTCTGCAATACTAAGTTGGTTTCAAAAATACAGGAAACCGTGGAAACTTTGCTGTTCTTAAACCATTCATTATTAGTGTTGCCAAAAAGGACATCGACAAACTGTTTAAGCCTAGATAGGAGAACGTGGATACTAATCGGAATCTACACTGTTTCTCATAACATTAGAGACCTTCAGTCACAGACGTTATGATTGCACTATCCACAACGTGCTAAAAACCTAATGACCTAAGAGACCAGCGAAAGCCAAGATCTGCATGCGTATTTGTGCTCTCTGATATGGAGATTCTCTATTTGTCGACATCACGAAAATATGTCTATATAATTTTGACCCCCTTAAACCCAAATTTTATATAATAAAAGTGGAGTGTATAGGGATATACATTATTTTTCTTATTTTTTCCTCAAAAGCATAGATTGTGGTACTCGTTAGAACCGCCTTGCTGATGAGGTTCTAACGAGTACCAACAATCTATGTTTTGAGCAGAAATATGAAAAATATCAGAAATGTTTTACCTGGATATTTTCAGTTTCCTGGAGGTGAAATTTCCTATATATTTGAACAGGCGTGTTTTCGTAATAAACAGTATCATTGATTCTGCAAGCGGGAACTGAAGGCCCTGATAAGTCGAAACTCTGGATAAACTTTATCCGCAAATTGCATTAGGACACTTTTTTGTGCGTTGGAAGAGTGCCTTGAATAAACCAAGGAATATTATATAAATTCTTTAAAATATTACCCGTTGTAAGTGGGAGACGATTTATTGAAATCAGAAAACAAATGTAGAACAGGTGAAGGCGTATCTTTGAGCATATGAGGAGAAAGAAGGCCTAGATCAGCATGCGCATCCACACGATCTGATCAGTGCCTTCCCTATCCGCTTACAGAATCGTTTCTCACTATAGGGATCAAACATGGTTTTTCATACATTAACATTCGCCAGGTCTCTCGGGAGGTGTTGAAAACCGAGGCCGGAGGCCTCGGTTTTCAACACCTCCCAAGGGACCTGGCCAATGTTAATGCATTAAAAAACCATGTTCGATCGCTATTATTGCATAAAAACTGTAAACATTTACTTCATTCCGCGTTATTTCTTGCACTATTTTGTTTCGCCTTTTCACCGATGTCTCGTAATTCCAACGGACTATGCTCGTTCTAGGGCCAGGCAGTACGCATCTCGTGACGGCAGCAATTCTATAGTCCCGGTACGAGCATATTGAAAGTTGCGTAGCCGTGCATTAACAGCGGGTGAGTTGCCTTGTTAATACACGGCTTTTCGCCGGTTAATACACGGCTGTTAATAACGTGCGACATTGCTTTTTATGAACTGTATCAATGGAGAGCAAATGTCATGTTGAGACTTTGCGCATGTGCAAGATGACGGGATTCTGCACATGTTGCTCCTTTTCACTTGAAGTGTTTCCAATATTTTCTGTTGAAATATCGAGACACATGTTGCACGTGGACAATAATAATGTGTTCCGTGCAATGCTTTAGAAGTTCGACCCCTTCACTCCTGAGTTGCAAACAAAGGAGTGACAAAACAGAACAGGATGCCCATGGGCCACGATTCGCTCACCTGACTAAAATGCCATTGGTATCTGCAGATGCCTTCCAGCATTCTTAGAATATTGCCACACTTGAACGACGAGGACACATATATCACAGTGACATAAAGTGTTGAGGATCAAAGGTCACCCAAGGATCATTATTTAAACAACTTTGTAGATCTTTAGTCTCCGATGCTATATAAAAATATTCAGCCTCGAGGCTTTCTTGTTTACGAAGAAGTTTTCAGTGAATTTTTTTATCATATACGGTCATGGCAGCCAAGTTTATTTGAATAATTTTTAACGCGCCGTCGACAGAATGCTTCATGTTAAGTCTTTTGAAAATTGGTCAAATAGTTTCGGAGAAGAATATGTTTTAGGATTAACTGAATTAATAGATGTACATAGCCCAGGGGCAAGGACCGACAACCCCCGGATGGCAAAAATTTGATTATTACTGAAAAGTTTTACTACTACGTGTATAACCATACATTGTAAGAAGCAGTTATTAGTTTTTAATACATTATGAGAAAATGATTTGTCGACATTTTCCCATACAAATCTATGGGGACGCAAATTTGACCTTCCCATGAAAAGGTGAAAGGTCATCCTAGGATCCTCCTTTGAAGAAGCTTGGTAGATCTTGAGTCTCCAATGCTATGTATCAAGATTTAACCCCAAAGCTTTCTTGGTTCTGGAGAAGAATTTTAAGTATGTTTTTACCATACATGGACATGGCGCCATATTCACCGCGTCCAACCATAACGCCGGATAACCTGTTGTAACGCAGGATTATGGGTCTAATCACGCCGAATTACGGTATGTTTCGTAGGATTCGCCGCAATGTTAAGGCACACGTTTGACAGTGGGTAGAACAAATTATTTATTCAAAATAAAAGAAGTGTTAAGCTAATCGAACTTGAACAGTAACCTATCCAGATCTTCATTCATTCTTCTAACTGCTAAATCTTCAATTAATGCATATACTTTGCCAAAATTGTCAAACACTCAAACAGAAAATTGTTGTGCCGGTTCGGCCACAGATAAGAAAGCATTCTCACCAGAAAGGTTCGTACTTTTTTCAAATTCTTGAAATTTATAACATATTGGTGGAGAAAAACGGGTTTGAAAATGACCGTGTATCATAAACTAGCCAAGGCTTAGCACTTCTTGGTTCTGGTGCGGCAGGTTGATGATTTTTTTACCATATATGGACTAAGAGACCACCTTGTTCAATGGTGCAGACCGTTTGAATAAATTGAAAATATATTTCCAACAGAAGGCCTGATATGATGGTCTGGGACGAAACTTTTAATATCTATTTCTCGGCGGCACCGGGTTTCAACTGGTGGTTTTCTTTTGCTCCAGTATTTCAGTGGTGTTGTTTGACAACACAGGGACCTCCAAATGTCTCCATTACGAAAACACGCCTATTCAAATATATAAAAAATTCACCTCCAAAAATTGAAAATTTTCAGATAAAAAAACTGTGATATTTTTCATATTTTTTGCCCAAAACATAGATTGTGGGTATTCGTTAGAACCGCCTCGGCCAGGCGGTTCTAACGAGTGCCCACAATCTATGTTTTTGAGCAGAAATAAGAAAATAATGTATACCCTGTAAACTCCAGTTTTACTATATAAAAGTGGGGTTTAAGGGGGTCAAAATTATATAGGCGTGTTTTCGTGATGTCAACACATTGTTCCTGCTGAGTCCTTATGTTTGCTCGAGTATAGGCTTTACCTGTGATTTATCTGTTGCCCGTAATCATTCATAGATGATTAAGAAGACCCCCAGACGGACCAAGCAATTATATGTTTTTTACCACTATGAAGCTGAGGGCAAGAGTTGGCATTACGAAAACAAGCCTATTCAAATATACTGAAAATTTTACCACCAAAAAATGAAAATTTTTCAGATAAAAAATTCTGATATTTTTCATACTTCTGCTCAAAAAATACATTGTGGGTACCCGTTAGAACCGAAACGGTGCGGTTCTAACAAGTACCCACAATCTATGTTTTGAGCAGAAATTAGAAAAACAATGAATACCCCTGTAAACCCCAGTTTTACTATATAAAAGTGGGGTTTAAGGGGGTCAAAAATATATAGGTGTGTTTTCGTGATGGGTTCCGTAAATCTAGTTTAAGCCTCCAGTAATTCATTACTAGCCGTTCCGAGGGGTACATTCTTTGTGGTACCTTTTTGTTTTGTTAATTGTTATGTAGTGTTTCGCATTCTAACGTTGTTTTTTTTTTGTCTTTTGTTTTATTAATTATGTATACGTAACATTCAGTTAAATTTTTGTAACAAAATTCCCACCTTTTTTGGAAAAAGTTACACATACATAGCCCAGGCTCAATGGCGGATGACCCACGGCGGACAAAACTTTAACTGAAACATTATCCTACTTTAATCAAACATGGTAAGTGTCAGCCATTAGTCTTCAATTCATTTTTACGAACCGTGATCGTGACCATTTGTACAAATTTTTAATCCACCTGTAACAGTAGGCTCCATATGAAGCTTGAAGAAATTTGGTCAAGGAGTTTCAGAGAAGTCGTTTAACTGTGTGAACGGACGGACGACGGGCAAGGAGTGATCACCATAGCTTATTCTGAGCCGTCTGTGCAATTGAGTTAAAAAGACAAACATCTCATCTGGATCTACACTGTTTGCAAAACATTGTCCTGGTCTGTGCAATTTAAAGGGTTAATTTACGTGCGTTGCGAAAGAGTATTGTGTCGCGACAGACAGTGAGTACGAAAATTACTAACGCAACATAACTTTGCATATTTAGCCAGCTCAGAGTACCTGATAATACATTAGAAAATAACTGGCTTTATAGGTATTTTCTTTTGTACCCAATATAAACACAATATGTATCTTGAAAAAACTTTTGTTCTTAATCCTTCCACTTATATGTCAATCTCCCGTCAGTCTATGCGAATTTGAAAGGTCGTCAAGTACGCGTTTTATCGCTTGTTACTGTTATAGCACTCAGCTCGGTTGACAACTTGCACAGATTTTATGTTCTTGCGCACACCGTATTGTCGCTAAAACGGCAAAAAATACAAAATAATACGAAGCTTTAAATATTTCTTAAAGCAAATTGATAAAACTTTCAAACCGAAAATTAATTATATAAGAATTTAATTTTGAGTACGTTCGTTATATTGAGGTATGACAGCGCTACGCATTCTTCGTTTTTTTTTTCATTCAAGTCTCAAGATAAAAAAAGAAGGAAAATAAAAACCAAATTCTTAAATAATTCATCATGTAAAAGCTTAACATATGTATGTGGAGCATCCCAGCCAGGGCTTTTGTTACTGACACAACCTTGTTGTATGTGTATTGTATACGTTTTCGAAATGAGTAATAATATACTGTATTTTCCCGATATGTGTTCAGACAGATGAGCTTAGCAAACAGTGCACATCGTGAAATAATACACTGATGAAAAATGCTCATTAAGGCGCTATTCTGACCATGGTCTATTCTGTTACCATTCAATCAACACATTTTCGACACATCACAAGGCGGTCAAATGGACTTATGCAAATTATAAGTACAGAGTTACAGTGCACGACAGAACCCTACCAAACTCTTGTATTTCCATGTTATCCTAATACCCTTATATTTTATATGCACCATGCGAAAACATATTTTCGAGCATATGCGGACATGGGGGCCCACATCTAGGCCCAGCTCACCCTCCTGCGCATCCGCGTAATCTAATCAGGGGATTCATTGTCCGGTAACAGTATCAGTATGAGCACAACAGAATGCACGAATGGAAATCAAAGGCCCGGGTGATAATCTGAATGCGCAAGATAATCTGAATCTGCCATTTTGTACATGCTCGAAGGCAATTTTACGCTTGACGCGGCCCATCTTACTTGACCAAACTAATGGTAGAGTACAGATAAATGAGGCTTCGTCATTGATGGCTATAAAATAATAAATAAATAAATAAACATATATATATATATATATATATATATATATATATATATATATATATATATATATATATATATATATATATATATATATATATACAGGGACACCTACCCTTCGGTATGCAAGTGGTCGAATTTTCCTTTTTGTAGCCGT
The DNA here is from genome assembly GCA_964016985.1 of Anodontia alba. Classification (NCBI taxonomy): domain Eukaryota; kingdom Metazoa; phylum Mollusca; class Bivalvia; order Lucinida; family Lucinidae; genus Anodontia; species Anodontia alba. The sequence goes on from OZ024829.1 coordinate 33,603,751, forward strand.
GATCGCATACGCAGTGGTAGTTGTTGTTTTTATCAGGACGGCATATGCCAAAATGAATCTCTTCACAATCGGACTGGCCATAGCTCAAGCACGTGTCTCCAATATCTGCAATTAAAATACACTCATAACTGTTTTGCCTACTCTATCTGTACAAGGTTGCGTCTAAACGAAGATTAACAAGCGACCCTCAAACCCCACTTTTATAAAATAAGACTGGGGTTACAGGGGTATACATTACTTTTCTATATTGGTGCTACAGAATTTTAAGGATTCACTGGGTAAAAAAGGTGCTGAGCCATTCGGTAAGTATGGAGCAAACAAAGAACAACATTACATCGGTAACTCTACAGATAAAAGGGATAGATTTTAAGTTATTGTCAATATAATTAAATATTTTTTTCTTTTTAAGTTTCTGCAAAATTATGGTAAATGCCAGTAGAGTTTATTTTTTTTTTCAGCTGGTTTTATGATGTACTTGAAGAGTTATCATAACGTTTAGACCCATTCTGCTCCATGTAATTTTCGGGTTGGGTCAAAAGGTTACTGTCTCTGTCCGTCCGGCACGCTGTCTCCTCCTAAAGCACTGAGCGGAATTTAACTTGCTACATGATTTTTCGGTGTGATAAGGGCGTGCAAGAACAACATAAGTTTTCACTCTACCCCATGTGACCTTGGGTGGGGTCAAAGGATCACTGTCTCTCGCCAGCCGTATACTACCCCCTCGTAAACATCTTAGCGAGATTTAACCAAGCTTACTACATGACTTTCCCACGTGCTAAGGGTGTGCAAGAGCAAAACAAGGTAAGAAAAAAGTCCAGGGAATGCCACAATCACAAACCGCAGCCCTTTCCAGGCCCCAAGAGGAAGAGGAAACCGACATATCAAAACAAGCACAAATCGAACAAACGTACAAAAAGCACTAATATTAGCTTTCTCTTTCCCAAGCGAGGTAATCGCAATGCTAAAAGGACTGAAAGAACACAAGAACAAAATGACACATGATAAGACATAAAACAAATCGCCTCGTAGATTAAACCACAAAGCAACAAAGAGTAAGACTAACACCGGGACCACCGCCTTAGAACGGTCAGTAGAGTAAACCACCGGGAGTTTTCAACATTATTTTCTCTTCGTCGGTCCGTCACACTATATGCAACATTAGCACGGAGCATGGGGAATTTGAGATAGCGTGCCATCGACTGCACAATCCAATTTTATTTAGCCTTAGTCATTTTAGCTTAGTGTGGATATCAGGATCCTGTCCATCCCTACAGTTTCTGCCACAATGAGGACATACATATGCAGACTTTCGAAATCCCAGAGCTATTATTTTCTCCCATTATCGTTTTCCATTCTTCTTGGTTTGGACTACATACATATGCAGACTTACGAAGTCCCAGAGCTATTCTTTTCTCCCATACTGTCCATTCTTCTTGGTTTGGACCACATACATATGCAGACTTTCGAAGTCTCAGCGCTATTCTTTTCTCCCATACTGTCCATTCTTCTTGGTTTGGACTACATACATATGCAGACTTACGAAGTCTCAGCGCTATTCTTTTCTCCCATACTGTCCATTCTTCTTGGTTTGGACTACATACATATGCAGACTTTCGAAGTCCCAGAGCTATTCTCTTCTCCCATACTGTCCATTCTTCTTGGTTTGGACCACATACATATGCAGACATTCGAAGTCCCAGAGCTATTCTTTTCTCCCATACTGTCCATTCTTCTTGGTTTGGACCATACACATATGCAGACTTTCGAAGTCTCAGCGCTATTCTTTTCTCCCATACTTTCCTTTCTTCTTGGTCTGGACTACATACATATGCAGACTTTCAAAGTCCCAGCGCTATTCTTTTCTCCCATACTGTCCATTCTTCTTGGTCTGGGATCATAGGGGAATATGTTTACCATGCAATTCTTCCTTCCCATATATCTGGTTACACCTTTTCCTGTCGGATCCTTTACGACCTATGTCTGTTTGTCAGAAATTTATGCCCATTTGCCATTTGTATTTCGCCTTTCTTCATGGCTATTGTACACCGACCACACACTTCTTTCAAACAAATCCCTCCCAATAGGGAACATGGAAATGTTCGGTGGCTTAATTTAGGCAGGTTAGAATGATACACAAGTATGATATAAAGGATTTAAATACCCAGTCAGCATTCTACGTAAATCTATATCGGGCCGTCATCGGCCCGTCAGGGTAGCTGACGGGCCGATGACGGCCCGATGTAGATTTACGTAGAATGCTAGCTGGGTAGACGGCGTAAAACAGGAGTGCGGTACAGTAACATGGAGAAGGATTGGGTAAGGTAGAGTTGCTGAGTTGTGTGCACATTATACTGGCTATTAGTTTTAAAAGCTCCAGGTAATATCATTTGATTAACAGACAACTCGATGAAACTTTGTGCCTATCTTATATTGGCTCTGTAGAATAATATATGTCAAAGCTGACAAAAACGACAATAGAGGTACATGTATTGTACACTATTGTATCGGCAATCTCCGTTTGGACAGTTGTACATAAAGGAAATTGATACAAATATTTAGGCGTCTCAGTCATTGACTCCCTTCTGTAAGGAGTCTTCTCTATCACAATAGAATTTGTACCTTGCAAAATTGTTTCCTTCTAGAGCAGACCTAAGCTTGGCGTGCATTAAATGCACAGAAAGTGTTAAAGTTTTCTGCCCTGGCGGAAAACGGCGAACATTAAACCGAGTATATCCGATCCTCTTAAATTTTGCCTGAATGAAGTTTATGCATTCACATCCAGGACATTCCGCATCCCATTCAACAGCACTTAAAAGATAAAATGAGCCAACACATGAGACAATGGATATTTATTATGCAGGCGCCCCGCAAAGGCTCAGATGAGCCTGCGCATAAGAGCAGTCTCATCAGAGCCTTTGCTGTTCGCTGACAAGTAGCATAGACCTTGATGAAGCGTCGTGCAAAAGCAAAACGCATGTCTGTAGCCCAAATAGAGAACTTCGCTAGCGCAATTAAAAACCCCCACAAAATCCGGAAACCATACGGCCTTGTTTTCGTGTGCTGGCTCATATTCCGTTTTCATGTTGTAAATATAAATCCCTTTGTCATGCTACTGGATATTGATACAGAATTTACCTCTTTTTATACAAGGCTGAGGACCTTCAATCCTCCTGTATCCGTTTTTACACGTGCACTTGGAGGCGTTAGCAGTTTCGTTCCAATTGCATGACCCATGTTCGTAAGAGCAGCTTGCGTCATCGTCACACACTTCATCGATATCTGTAAAGATATGACTATAATTTATTAATCATATATACATTAATGCGTTTTCCTGCTTTCTGATTGGTGGAAAAAATCATTTACCAATGAAGTAGCAAAATCCAGTGCCACGCCCACGACAGTACTACTTTCGGTGAAACCTAACACCAGAGGTACGACAAGTCGCCGATAAACTTGCCTAAAATCGAAAGAATTAAACAAAATATTTTTTGGCCTTATTCGACTTCTCGCAACTCGGTTTAAAGCCCGCAACAAATTAAATACTCACTGTAATACGCACACCGACATGCCGCGTTAAAGGCAAAAATACGATGCTTTTACCAGTTCTGAAAGATAATTTAGGAATATTACAATATATATATATATATATATATATATATATATATATATATATATATATATATATATATATATATATATATATATATATAATAATTACCACAAGAACTGATTTCTTTTTCGTTACGTTAAACCCATGGATGAAAGTAATGACTCTATTGTCCCTCAGGTTTGTATCACGCATGGCTCTGTATGAATAATAATAATAATAATAATAATAATCGACCTTATTTATAGAGGGTAACACATTTAGTAATCTAGTACTAATCTTCCATGTGGCCCTCTTTTTTCCTGGGTAGAAACCAGTACTAAGCAATGTGGATAAAGCCTCTTGCTCAAGGAAACAACACTTGCTGTTAGTGGGGATCGAACCCGGAAAAAAAATCTATTCTTTAATAAACCTTCATAAAATGAATTTATCATTTATCACAGTAGGAACATGAATTTCATAAAAGATGTAAAATACAGATAATCTCTGTTTCTCTGTCAAACAGATGTTATCAAAACATTCATGAGCTGGTCCGTTTGAAAGCAATAAAATTATCTCAGTGGGGTCGAATTAGACAGGTCTATGATTGTTAAAACTCGCAACAAATTAAAAACTGACGGTAATACGCAAACCCACATGCATTGTTTAAGGAAAAATACGAAGTTTTTACCAGTGAAAGCGAATTAAGAGATATTACAAAAAAAAAAAAAAAAAAAAAAATAAAAAATAAAAAAAAATACAAGAGTTGATTTATTTTTCGTTGCAAGGTTCTCCATTTGTATATAGTGTTATATGAAAACCAAATGTAATAGCGTCCATTTATTCGGGGTTTTGGTAATTGGTGTATGAAAACAAAATATTATAAAAATAATTTTCAAGTCACAGTTGTTATATCAGTCATAAAAAAAGAAGAAAACAAGAAGCATCTTCACAATAGAAGATATGTGACAAAGAATAGCACATCACGAAAACATACCTATATAATTTTGACCCCCTTAAACCTCACTTTTATATGGTAAAACTGGGGTTTACAGGGGTATACATTATTTTTCTTATTTCTGCTCAAAAACATAGATTTTGGGTACTCGTTAGAACCGCCTCGGCGAAGTTTTTATCGGCAAATTTTCAGTTTTTGGTTATGAAATTTTCAATATATTTGAATAGGCATGTCATAATGAGATAATTGTTGGCATTTTTTTTTCAGTAATATAATAGAAGTGCTTATATCTTTATTATACCCGAAACTTTGAGAGCAAACTTGTCAAAGTCACACCCTACTCTATGTAACGCTATATACGACGTTGAAATCTTTCAGCGCCATACGCGCATTTCTTTAAACAGTAGCTTCTCAATTTGATTTTGACATACCGCAACTTGAATCTATGGAATGACTGTAACAGTCCTTAAATTCCTAGGACACCTGATTGCAACCTTTCTCTTGGGGTCCGTGTCTGTTCACCTGAACATTATGACTTGTCACTGGTTCGACAGTTTATGAATGTTTGAATGCAAACTTAAAAAAAAAAAAAAAAAAAAAAAAAAAAAAAAAAATGGTTTCAGAAAGTAAACTAGGTTACGCTCCCTTGAACGCAGAAAACAGTCTCAGTGTCACCTTTGGCTTCATAATTGCATACGCACATGAGAAAATAAACATTCTAGTTTCTGTTTTCAACATTATTTCTTTTTTTTTTTTCTATGTCAGTATTCTCACCACGAAAACACGCCTTAATAATTTTGAACTGGTTCTAAATATGAAAAATATCAGATGTTCTTTTTTATCTGATAATTTTCCTTTTTTGGTTGTAATTTTTTAAAAATATTTGAATAGGCATGTTTTCGTAATGTGAATACGCAATATTTTACATACTTGGATTTTTTTTAGTGTCAGCTGAGCTTCAGCAGAAACATGCCAGTTTGTGTGCATATCTGTCATACATTTGTTTTAGGTACAGTCATGTTCAAACTGTCAAAAGAGATTTTATATCATAGTAGGGTGAGCAATGTCTTTTTATTGGAATCCGTACTATAAATAATACGTTTACTTAAAAAAAAAAAACAGAACTTGGAAACTTTTGCATTAATCGGATAGTTTTCAAAACAATTTTAAAATATCATTGGTCGATAAAAGGATATTGTCCATGCCAAGCAAAAACATCACGAAAACATGCCTTTATTATTTTAACCCTCTTAAACCCCACTTTAATATAGTAAAACTGGGGTTTACAGGGGTATACATTATTTTTCTTATTTTTGCTCGTCGAGGCGGTTCTAACGAGTACCCACAATCTATCTTTTGAGCAGGAATATGAAAAATATCAGATTTTTTTATCTGAAAATTTTAATTTTTTGGTGGTAAAATTTTCAGTATATTTGAATAGGCATGTTTTCGTAATGGGTGTCTTCGAGAGTGCGCAAAATGTTCAGATTCAGATTCATCCCGCAAATGCGTGAAGTCTCATACGGGCATTTGCTTTCCTTTTATACCGTCTATAGTTACTGATTCTGTTAGCGGACAGTTAAGGCCCTGATCAGACTGCGCCGATGCGCAGGCTTATCTGGGCCTTTGCTGTCCGCATATGCCAAAAGACAGATTTCCACATAGCGAAATCCATATTATGTAGCTGATTGTGTCCCTTTGAGAGCAATTTCCTTTCTGGTTATGAAGACTTTTTTCTGAATAGTCTCGGTATGCTGGTCAGTAAACAGGACCTGGTTGTTCAAAGCGTCGTTAGCTTAACGAGCTCGTTAAGGGTCATTTCGTTAACTGTTTTAGCGGATTCAATATACAATATTCTGATATTTTTTGCTGAAAAAATGTGAGTACTCACATTTTTTTCAGCAAAAATTTTCAGCATTTTTGCGTATCACTCGATGTAAATTTTAACGAATCGTTAACTAACGACATCGTTAGCTTTGAACAACTGGGCCCAGGAATTTTCACGACCCGCAGAAGAACCGACCTATTGGACCTATAAAAGGCTAGGTTTAAAAGAGAGCACTACAATCACATTGAGAGTCCATCTGTCCATCCGAGGTCAGTAAGTGAAAAGGGCTACAGCACTAAAACCGTTTGGAATATTTCTGATAATTTTGGCTTACTTATAGATACCGGCAAGATGTAGCCAAGGAAATGGTCTCATTTGTCACTGACAGGGACTTAGCCGAGGCAAAAAGTATAAGAATAAAACTTTAAATGATCATAACCATTCAACCGTGTGAACCATTTTTTTTCACGTATTCATTGATACCGTGAAGACATAGCCAGTTGATTTGCAAAACGTTTGATTTAATCGACTCGAGGTTAGGCTGTGGTAAAAACATAGATATGTTATTGTGATAAATGTCAATCATTTTTCACACCTTCCATACATTCACTGCTGCCGGAAAGTTTGAGCATGATATAGCGATTTTATACTAAAACGACTCGAAAATGCGTAACAAAATGAGTCATGCCCAAGCATTTTCTGTAAGGCCATGTGTTCACCCAACAAATACCAAGATCCACGTATTCTTATCAGAGTCTTCGCAGGTATATGTAGTTCTGAGTTCACCGGAAGCACATGAAGACGTTTAGGAAATACAGTTTATATAACCGCTATACAATTGTTGCTAGTGACGATAATTGGTGTCATATACAAAGCTATAATACTCTTGAATAAGTTTGTATAATTAAAAATATTCGTCATAACAAGTTTAAGCTTGTCAAAAGAGCTTGCCATCCTTTCAGCCTTATTTCCATGTAGTAATTTCTTTTTTGGCTCGGAGCACTTTTAGCTGTAAAGCCCGAGCCCCAGCGATTAATAAAATGGTATCCGATCGTCAGTGTTGTTGAGTGTTGCGATTCAAGGATTTTTAGAAAGTGACTTAGTCCATATTTCTAATCATGAGTCATTCTTTACATGGAAATTTGTGCTAAATAGAAATTAAATAGACACTGAACACTACCAAATAAATAAAACTTTTATTAATAAATTATTAAACAAACACACAGAAATCAAATCAGCGAAACTTGGCTAAATCCTTCTGTCCTTTCACAAGATTTGCACATTCAGACGTTTAGACAACCCAAACGAAAGGATAGAGTCGGTGAAAGCCATGGCGGTGTAACTCTACATGTTAAGAAAAAACATTCATTATTGGAGAACATTTGACCTAGAGGCGAGAGAAGTAGAATGTATTTGGATAGATTTAACGCTCAAACACAAAAATATCTTATTCGGGTTATTTTACAAACACCAAACTCAGACTTACTAGTCTATTTGCGAGCCTACCCACTTAACGGAAAATTTGTCCTCTCTCATTGACTTACTACTAGTAAGTAACAAATATAGAATAATATTTAGTGGAGTTGGAGATCCCTTCCTACCAAGACCTTCGCTATCATTGTCCTATATTTGGTGTATTGAATTTCTCAAAACCTAAAATGGCAATACGACCGGGGTGATTATGATCTATTAAGGCAGAAACATCTTCTTCTGATTGGAATTCTCTTCACAACCCTGACATAAATGTATTATACTAAGAACTTCTATAATCTTTTAACTGAAATTACCGATTCTTGTATTCCTAACAGAAGAGTCATAATATGACCGACCGAGCCACCATGGATGAACACTTCAATAAAGAAACAGATACGTATACGTAAAAGAGCGAATAAAAAAAAGCAAAACGGACAAATACACAAGCTAACTGGTAAAGGTTTAGACGTCTTCGTAATGAAGTTACTACAATGATTGATAGAAGGTGATACCTTTGAAAATCGGCGCATGGAATGTGCGCACCTTGATAGACAGTACTGGCTCAGGCAGACCACAGCGTAGAACAGCTCTAGTTGGCAGAGAACTTGATCGGTACAAAGTCGAGATTGCAGCTGTGAGTGAGACTCGCCTCGCAGAGGAAGGATTATTAAAAGAAGTTGGTGCTGGCTACAGTTTATTCTGGAGTGGACACAAGAAAGAAGAGCGGCGTGAAGCAGGAGTAGGTTTCACCATTAAATCACACCTTGTCAGCAAGCTCTCAGGACTTCCGAAAGGCATAAATGACCGCCTGATGACGCTGAGACTTCCCTTATCTGGTAAGAGGCATGCAACTATTGTAAGTGCCTATGCACCCACAAACAAGATGAGGTCAAAGACAAGTTCTATGAAGATCTGGATTCTGTGATTTCTGCTACAACCCGGACCGACAAACTCATTTTTCTGGAAGACTTCAATGCTAGAATGGGCACACACAACCAAACATGGGAAGGAGTGATTAGGACTGAAGGAATAAGAAAGTGCAACAGCAATGGCCTCCTCCTTTTGAAGAAATGTGCAGAGCATGAACTGCTGATCACTAACACAGTCTTCCGTCTGCCAACTCGCAACAAGACGTCATGGATGCACCCTCGCTTCAAACACTGACATCTCATTGATTATGTCATATTACGAAGGAATGACAGACAGGATGTCAGAGTGAAAAAGTCTATGTGCGGTGCAGACTGCTGGACAGATCACAGGCTTGTTGTCAATAAACTCAACCTGCGCATTCAGCCTGCACGGCGACCACAAGGCAAGAAAGTGCCAAAGAGACTGGCTTTCTCTAAGCTGAAACAAAACAGCAAGAGGCAAGCCTTCATCAATGATATCTACATCCGATTAGATGCAACTTCAGATGATCCAGAATAGAACTGGACAGTCTTTAGAGAGACCGTCCACTCTTTGGCAATGGATTCCCTAGGACCAGTATCTCGTAAAGACCAAGACTGCTTTGATGAGAATGACGAAGAAATCCAGAGACTCCTTGAAGAGAAACACGAAAAATACAAAGCATACCTTAGTGATACCAGCTCAGTATCCAATAAGGCGGCATATTCAAATATATGCAAAAAAAGTCTAGACTAGGGTCAGATATGCAAGACTCCGGCTGACGACTAAATACAGTTTATGGTCTATTAGAGCTCAGGAACAACCCCTCTTCTCAGTGAAGATAGAACTAGTCTTCGAACTGACAAAGAGGCTGAGCACTTTGATAGTGTTCTTAATCGGTCATTTATTATCAGTTATAACGCTATCAACAGACTACCACAGGTGGAATGTAATCTGCTGCTTGACGAGTTCTCAACCGTCTCTGAAGTAGTGAAAGCAATAAAACTATTGTCATCTAGCAAGGCTCCAGGATCAGATGCAATACCTGCTGAGATCTACAGGAGGAACTCCAGATGCAAAAAAGATGACAGAGTTATTTCTCATTATGTGGAAAAAAGAAGCCATCCCTCAATAATACAAGGATGCATCAATTATCCACCTATTCAAACGGAAAGGGAATCCTCAGTTGTGTGATAATCATTTTGGTATCTCTTTATTGTCAATTGCTGGGAAGGTCCTTGCAAGAGTTCTACTTAACCGACAAAATGAACACATTGAACAGGCAGGGCTTCTACCAGAAAGCCAGTGTGGATTCAGAAAAGACAATTGACATGATCTTCACAGCAAGGAAGCTTCAAGAGGAATGCCAGGAACAGAACATGGACCTCTATATGACCTTTGTTGACCTTACCAAAGCATTTGATACAGTCTGTCGTGCAGGTCTTTGGAAAATCATGGCGAATTTTGGCTGTCTGACCAAGTTCATAGCAATAGTGAGGCAGTTCCACGATGATATGCTTGCACCGATCCAAAACAATGGTGAGTTTTCTGATCCATTCCCTGTGACAAATGGTATCAAGCAAGGCTCTGTACTAGCCCCAACTCTGTTCAGCATGATGTTCTCTGCCATGCTCACAGCTGCTCTCCAGGATGGTGACAACGGGTATACCTATTAGGTATCGTTTTGATGGGAAGCTTTTCAACCTAAGAAGGCTGCAAGCCAAGTCCAAGGGGCAGTCAGAGGTACTAGACGAGTTCCTCTTTGTTGATGACATGACAAAGTGTGCTCCAACAGAAGAGAAGATGCAAAAAGATGAGATCAAGTATCTGACTCCTGTGACAACTATGACCTCACAATCAGCATAAAAAAGACCGAGGTGGTTTATCAAACAGCACCGGGCAAAACTTACACGTCTACAAAGTGGCGAGGCCTCATCAGAAGAGGTGCTAGTGAATATGAGGAAAAAAAGAATCAGCGAAGCCGAGCAGAAACGTGCACAGCGCAAAGCAAGAGCTAAGGCATCACCAACAGAGCTGCCTTGCTCTGACCGCTTTTGTTCCATCTGCAACAGACAGTTTAGAGCTAAAATTGGTATCTTGTGGAACACACAAGCAGTAGCATATCTCGCATGTGATTAAGATTGGTCATTGTCAGTAATGACAGACGAACTATTATACTACAGTTCTTAGCACTTCAAAAAATCAATTTTTACCCCTTAAACCCCATTTTTATATAGTAAAACTGGGGTTTTTAGGGGTATACATTATTTTTCTTATTTTGCTAAAAAAAAAAAAAAAAGAGAGAGATTGTGGGTTGTGGGTACTCATTAAAACCGCCCTAAAAATATGCGCGGTTCTAACGAGTACCCACTATATGTTTAGAGAAGAAATATGTAAACTCTAAAATTTTTCCTGTTTTGGTTGTAAAATATATTTGAATAGTCTTGTTTATGCCACGGGATCAGTCGAGCATCTGCCCTTATGTCCTCTAAAAAGCGCCACCTAAGAGAAACATGCTACTTACACTTGCGTAAGAACAGTAGTTGCCGCTGGCCAGCCAACGGCCTTTCTTTGGACCATTTCTGCTTTGTAAATATAGTCTGTATAGGCGAATTCTGCTTTTGGGCGAACCGTGGCTTCAGTGTGTAGTGCTTTTTATTACGTCATGTCTTACGTCATAGAAATGACATCACGAAACATGCCTGTATAATTTTGACCCCCTTAAACCCCATTTTTATATAGTAATATATATACATTATTGTTTTCCTGTTTCTGCTCAAAAACATAGATTGTAGGTACTCGTTAGAACCGCCTGGTTCTAACGGGTACCCACAATCTATGATTTGATATTTCTGCTCGAAAACATAGATTGTAGGCACTCGTTAGCACCGCCTGGTTCTAACAGGTACCCACAATCTATGTTTTTGAGCAGAAATAAGAAAAATATCAGAATTTTTTTTTTATCTGAAAATGTTCCTTTTTTTGATTGTAAAATGTTCAATATATTTGAATAGGCGTGTTTTTGTAATGGGACACTGGTGACATCAAATGTTTAAATGGAGTCGTAAAGTCGACAAACAGCGTCGCATGCTTCGGCATGTGACTTTAATGCAAATTAGAAGATGATTTTTCTCTATTGCCTATATGGGCATGCTGTGTTAGAAATATCTTCAATCCTGATTTTCCCCTTTGGTAATTTATACAGGTAGATTGGATTACCGGTGTACTTAACAGTATGGATGGTTTATAAGTGTCCTCACTATCACCATGTTTGAATTTGAAGTTTAGCACCCATTTGGCTTTTGTGAAAAGGGGCATTTATGAAATTTAATTGCCCGACGGTTTATGGTGCTATCCGTCTTTTTAAATGATCGACCCCTAACCCGAATGGTCATTTTCTAGTATATGTATGACCGGAGTACCAAATACTTCAAGGGGTGGCTTATTATATAATTCAAATTCATGTAAACAAATTAGAGCTTCCCTTAAACATTAATGAGTACATGACAGCAGAAAGTACTTAAGTGCTTGAAGTAATCTGAGTGATGTGAGTCAACTCTTCGTTATACTTATTTTGAGCATATCCATTTCAATCATGCTGTGTATTATTTGTTTCAGCCTAATCATTCCATGGAAGCGTTTACTTATTATATATTGTTATTTTGAATCCCCTGCCCAGTCAAAAGCCACTTTACCCAAGCCAATACGCATCACTCTCCCGTCCTATGCATTCATAAACGAATACTCTCGGCGGTTTAAAAAAATGCCGGACAGCTCAACAGAAGAAGGCTAAGTTCTATGAATCCCTACTGTAATCTGGTCGGTTGTTTATAATATTTGGCCGAAACGACAAAACCAAATACAATCATTTGGTTCACTAGAATGCATAAGTGAACAAAATGCCTGGATGAGACTTGGCGCATGCGAGTGATAAATCTGAATCTGTGCAATTTCCGTATGTTCTAGGACACCTTTTCGCTTGATGCAGCCCATATAACAGATTAAGAGTATTTTTCACGCTGGAATTCGAACCGAAGTACTTTGCTTCGTCGCTGCAAAACCAGCTTGTCGTAATGCGCTGCCCCATATAAAATAAATTTATGAAAATGGATCACCGCTGAAGTGCGGGAACTCGCGCTCTCTCTGTCTCTCTCTCTGTCATGGTGAGGCGGTTCTAACGAGTAACCACAATCTATGTTTTGAGCAGAAATATGAAAAAAAAACAAAAAAAAACATCAGAGTATTTTTTTAGCTTTTTGTGGTAAAATTTGCAATATATTTGAATGGGCATGTTTTTAGAAAATCTAATAAATCGGTTAGCGGACAACAAAGGTCCTGATCAGACACGCGCACATTACGAAAACACGCCTATTCAAATACAGTCGAACCTCGTTATCTCGAACTCGTTTATTTTGAATTACCGCTTATCTCGAAGTGAAAATCTGGTCCCTGTTTTAACATGAAACTATGACAACAGGTAACAAAATAATGTGAAAAGAGCAATTTCTCCTCTTTTCCACATTATTATATATATATATTTCTAACTTCAGGAGCCAAATTACATAATCATTTGTTAAATGTGGTTGTTCAATTTATTATTTTACTCACTCTCTCAACTATGATATGTGGAGGTACGGATATCTCGAAGTGTTTCAGTGAGTCCCTTGGATTTCGAGATAACGAGAGTCGACTGTACATTGAGAATTTTACCACTAAAAATGAAAAATTTCAGGCGGTTCTAGTACAATGTAGCCACAATCTATGTTTCTGAGCAGAAACATGAAAATTAATGTAGACCCCTGTAAAGCCCAGATTTACTATATAAAAGTAGGGTTTAAAAGGGCAAAACTCTATTTGCGTGTTTTTATGATAAATGCGACAGTTTTCTGATGCTTCTTTTCTATGATATATAGTTTAGGATATTTTTTGCATGATTCGGCTTCATTAACTTCAATAACTTATTACAGTAAAACTTCATTGACTCGAACGCAGATGACTCGTATACTGTGGGTCATTCGAACTCGTTTTAATTAGAAAGGAAGGAAATTATCAGAATAAGTCCCTGGGAATTTCGTCAGATACAAATGTAGCTAAGGAACATAAATATTTACGGATATTTTGGGATGTTTTATCTTATCATGAAATTTATGTTGTTTTTACTCATTATAATCACCTCGTCGATGCGATTCTAATAAGCACATGTAACATACAATTATTTTATAGAACAATTGAACAGAAATTCTTAAATCATCTTAATAAATGGCTCGAACTACTCATCTCTAGAACGAATTTTCATGTTACTACAGATATTCGAACCATTGGCGTGTTACTCTATTCGCATTATTTCAGCAAAAGTCCCAGTTTTGCCAAATCAGGTCGTTTTGTTTTATTTGTTGTTTTTATGCCCCCGCCATTTTCGATGGGGTGGTTCAGGTATATAGTATCACCGCTGTCCGTACGTACGTCCGTCCGTTCGTCCCGTACGTCCGTCCCGGACGTAACACAAATGGTTTCCGTGCGATATCTATTGAAAAGATTGGTGTATTGGATTGAAATTTTATACACAGGTATATGATTATAAAGTGTAGGTCAAGTTCGATTAAGGGTAAAATCCACCAATTATTTTGGGAGTTATGGCCCTTTTTGAACTTTGAAAAATTTTCAACTTTGAAAAATGGTTTCCGTGCGATATCGTTTGAAATGATTAGTGTATTGGATTTAAACTACATACACAGGTATATAATCATTAAATGTAGGTCAAATTTGATTAAGGTAAAATCCAACAATTATTTTGGGAGTTATGGCCCTTTTTCAACTTAAGAAAAATGGTTTCCTTTCCATAACTTTTGAAAAGATTAGTGAATTAGATTCATATTTTATACACGAGCATATAATTATAAAATAATTGTCAAGTTGGATTTAGGGTAAAATCCATCAATTATTTTTGGAGTTACAGCCCTTTTTCAAAGTTGAAAAATGGTTCCCGTTTGATATCTTTTAAAAAAATTAGTGTATTTCATTCATATTTAATACACAGGTATATAATCATAAAATAGAGGTCAACTTTAGTTTAGGGTAAAAACCACCCATTATCATGGGAGTTATGGTCCTTTTTCACCTTCAAAATGTTTTCCTTGCTGTATTAAAAAAAAAAAAAAAAAAAAAAAAAAAAAAAAGATTGGTGTTTTGGATTCATATTTTATAAACAGGTATATAATCATAAAATATGGGTCAAGTTCGATTTATGGTAAAATCTGCCAATTATTATGACAAATATGGCCCTTTTTTTAACTTCATTTTTTGCAAAATGCCTACAAGTGGCTGACGATCGCCCTGGGCGGGGGCATCTGCGTCATATTGGCACATTTCTAGTTATTTATGTTTCTATAACAAGATCAACATTTAGACAAATTACTCTATGCTTGCGACGTTAGGACATTACCATTTCTATAAAGGACGCATTATTTTCGTGTGATGTAATGTCAAAATGTCGTCTAACTGTACTTCGGAATCTTTCGGAAAGTCGTTTTATTTTATGCTTGGCACTTTTCACAGAAAAATAAATTTGCAAACATTTGTCATGATTAAATGCAGAACCTGTTGTCATACATGTAACTACGCATGCACGAAGTTTTATTCTAGTCGCTGGTTTAAATAAAAAATAAAAAAAAATCCACTTTATCTCTTTGTAATAATGGCTGCAAATTATGTCTTATGAATAAATCGGTCGGGTAGGTAATTTGGAGGCAGGTTTTAAACAAATTATGTTTAGTCATTTTTGTTCTGAAATTTTCACAATGTTGTTGTTATATATGTACATCAGTTTATAAAATACGAAAAGAAAACTATATATTTCCATATTTCCCTAAGAAAAAAATATTAAAAATTAGCAAAAAGAAAAAAACTATATATTTCCATATTTCCCTAAGATAAAATATTAAAATAATAATAATAATAATAATAAAAAAAAAAAAAAACTAGAGAAATTGCAGCATAGTTCAAACTACCGTAATGTAATGTTAGAATAAGTATTTGATACCAAAACACATAAATAGAACAGACAGACCTTTACTGATAAGCTTTGAAATATTAGAACAAAATAATTTTATATAACGCCAAGGAAAAAAAAAAAAAAAAAAAAAAAAAAAACGTCTCTACCATTGATGTCGAATAAACAGCAGTGGGACATCGCACTTACATAGTTAAATAAAATAAAATAAATAAATATTATCGAACATTATAACTTTCACTCAGCAAAAGCATTATTAACGCCATTTTATTTTGGATATCTCTAAAAGGTTGAACGACAAACTGTGCATACCACGATCAGACTCCGCACAACAGTTACTACACTGTTTGAATTAACAGCAAAAATTGCTATAAAACATGTAGTAAATACAAAAACAAACCAGAAACCCTGCATTTGGGAATAAACAGGTCCCATTACGAAAACACGCCTATTCAAATATATTGAAAATTTTACCACCAAAAATTGAAAGTTTTCCGATAAAAATTCTGATAGTTTTTATATTTCTGCTTAAAACATAGATTGTGGGTACTCGTTAGAACCGCCTCCCGAGGCGGTTTGTTTGTTTATGTTGAGGTTTTACGGCCCAGTCAACCCAATGGGGTCATGTCGAGCGCGGTCAGTTTACCTAACCACACGTTTACTGGGCAGGCTTAGTCCTCTAAGCGGTTAACCAGTATTGTGCTCATTCTTTCGCCAGAAACTGACAACTGCCCTTCTTGAATCAGCGGAAGGGAGAGAATGACCTTAGAAAATATTTCATGATCAATCTCCACGAAAGAATGTTACCGACTTCAGCAGGGGTTGAACCCGCGACCTCCTGGTCTCCAGTCGGACGGCGCATCCAACTGAGCCACCGAGGCCGGTTCTAACGAGTACCCACAATATATGTTTTTAAGCAGAAATAAGGCAAATATTGTATGAACCCCAGTTTTACTATATAAAAGTGGGGTTTAAGGGGGTCAAATTTATATAGGTATGTTTTCGTGATGCAAACTACTGTGGCAGAAGAGTTCACTCGACGTAAATGAGTTGACCAAACATATTTTACTTACCAGCACTTGAGACCGTGAGAATACGAATTGTTAAAGTTAGTATCACAAGGAATACTTCCATCTTCATGGCTTTAGAGTTGACAGCGATTGTCTAACAGGCGCATGGAAATAACACCCTATATATACAATCTTTTGACGCACATTCATCTGGGATGACGGAGGTAGATAATAAACCGGCGGTTGCATATCATTCGATGATGTCTTTGGCAGTGTTTTTACAAACCAAACACGCAATAATTCCATCATCCCTTATCTTGTTAAATATCTTTTTCTCTTTTTTTTTCATAATTGGATATATCCATTGTTGTAAATGTGGGTTTGGTCTAACAAAAAAAAAAACAAAAAAACAAAAAAAAAAAAAAAAAAAAAAAAAACAAACAAAAAAAAAAAAAAAAAAAAAAACAAACAAACAAACAAACAAAAAAAAAAAAAAAAAACAATAACAACAACAACAAAAAAAAAAAAGTAAAAATAATTAATATAAAAAATAAAATAGGAAATTAGAGGGCAACCAGCGTACTGCCTGATGAGATTGCTTTGCAAATACAGGCTACTCTCATTATCCCAAATTCGCTTATCTCGAATAACCGCTTATTTCGAAGTGGTCCCATTTTGACAAAGAAACCTAATAACACGTAGCAAAATATTCTTGAAAAAGGAGATATTGCTCCTTAGAAGCAATTGCTCCTCTTTTCCACAATATTCCAATGTATTTCTAACTTCAGGAGCCAAAGTACATATTTATTTGTGAAATGTGGTTGTTCGATTATTTTTTTCATCAATTTTGCAAATGTGGATAGGTCGAGGTACGGATATCTCGATGCATAACAGAGAGTCCCTTGGACTTGAAGATAACCATAGTCGGTTGTATATTTGTTTTGTTTACAGGGTTGTAAGGGTAAACCCAAACGAATATCCTTAGTAGTTATATGTTTAGCCCTAAAACGAAATACGGTCGCACTTCGATGGCTCGAACCCCTTTGGGACCATGAAAAAAAATTTGTTCGAGACAGCGGTAGTTCGAGCCTCGGAAGGTTACTATTAGTGCCACACCAGGAGATAATTGTGGGATATCTTTTCGGTGTTCTATATTTTAAATGTATGTTGTGTGTATTCAGTAGAATCGCCTCGTAGAGGCGATTCTAATGAGTACACACAGCATACATTTACAAGATAAAAGAAAAAAATCTCCCTAAATTATCCGTATATTGTATTTGGAGGAAATCCCTGCGGACTCAAGAACTTGTTCGACTCATCCATGGTAAACGAGCCATCAGAGTTCGAGCCACTGAAGTTCTGCTGTAGACAGCACTCCAAGGTAAATAACTCTGGAATTGTAGCAGGTACTACCTCATCGTGAGCTACGCCTTAAAGCAATAAGCTCCTCCCTCTGAGAGTCAGGCAACATTAAAATAAAATTTTGTGCAAACACAAAAGCTCAGTAGAAGAGCCATCCTTGGTATGATGTTCATTACTATTATCAGTATTCAAAACTCGTTGTTTTCGTTGTGCTGAGTGGATCCTTTGTAACACTGTGACCACCTGGTTGGGGGAAGAGAGAACTGGACCAATTTGTTCAAAACTAACAATGTCGTTAGTTAACGAATCGTTTAAAAGTTTGATCATTAAATATGGCATCGTACGCGAATATTTTTGCTGAAAAAAAATGTGAGTAGCTTTTGCATTTGCGAAAGCTACTCACATTTTTTTCAGCAAAAATACCTGTCACTTTGATATTGTACTTACTAGAACAGTTAACATTTTAACCACTAACGAACTCGTTAAGCTAACGACGCTTTGAACAACTTGGCCCTGGTTGTTTAGCTTTGCGCTGGTTTGCGGCTTGTGTATGGTATCTAATGTTCTCGTGACCTTTTTTTCTCGTTGCTCTTCCTCTTGGTGACATTGAGAGGCTACATGTATGGTTTAAGATAATGGCTATTCATTGAAATCGTTTATATTTGCTTTAAAAGATAACACTGTTCTCGAACTACCCATACCTAGAACAAACTTTCATGGTTCCGAACATTACGAAAACATGCCTATTCAAATATACTGAAAATTTTACCACAAAAAAAAATGAAAATTTTCAGATAAAAAAAATCTAATATTTTTCATATTTCTACTCAAAACATAGATCGTGGGTACTCGTTAGAACCGCCTCGACGAGGCGGTTCTAACGAGTACCCACAATGTATGTTTTGAACAGAAATAAGAAAAAATAATGAATACCCCTGTAAACCCCAGTTTTACTATATAAAAGTGGGGTTTAAGGGGGTCAAAATTATAAAGGCATGTTTTCGTGATGAGTTGTTCGAGACATTGCTTCGAATCGATACTGCTGATCGGTCTGTGCGGATTCTGAACTGAAGAACACTATTTACGCAGATGATGAAAGACGGTTTTTATTTCGAAGCTCATTTAATAAGGTCATTTCGTTTTCGGGTATGTCTATATACGAGGCGACACATACGATTGCTTACGTAAATAGGATTTTGTTTAAATCAATAATGTTCTCTTGCACGCAAAACGGGCATCCAAAGGTGGAGTTTCAAGTAACGAAGGTGTTGGTAAGCAAGCGTATTCGCCGTCACACAGTCTTATAAGTGTAGAAAAACACTGGATAGTGCAAGTATATATCTGCACTGGTAATAAGTAGCTTGTGCGTGATTATCGGGACATTTTAATGTTACGTGTAGACCCGCGTGTGTGCGTGTGTACGTGCGTGCATGCGTGTGCGTATGTGTGTGGAGAGGGATCAATTTGACATAGGCTTTGGTACGAAAATGCTTTTATGAAAACAGAAAGCCGCCCAGACCATTCATACCCTTGACCAAATAAAAGTATAGATCTATTCATGAACATTTGATGTCAATTTTATTTACGCCGGGCTGGAGCCCGGCGTATCTGTTTGAGATTGTTTTTGTAAAATGTGTATGCATTTGGACCCCCCTCCACACACACACACACACACACACACACACACACACACACACACACACACACACACACACACACTTTTTTTTTATTATTCAAAGTCACACTTTTGCAGCAAAGAACTGTGCTATCGGTAACATAGTGAAATAAAAAGTGGGAAGTACTGTGTAGAATGAATGTAGCAATGTGGGTTTTGCTCATTTAAAAGAGAAATGAGCATTTTCCCCGTATTAGCCCAAATTTGACCATTCAACTTGAAATGAGCTTGTTGCTGTCAATATTCGTACACGTTTGAATTTTTTCATTTCGTTTTTTTTTCTGTTTACGATTGGAAAGGTGCATTCTCAAACCGAACGGATTATAAGCTGGTTTAATATACAGTTCAATTTGGTATTTAAGCATGGAAAGATTTGGGCCGAAAGAAAACGTTATGAGTGGAGAAAAGAACGAAACACTGCTACATAGATGATTTCGGATAGTATGTTCGGCCTAGGCTATGAATTGCGACATGTAATTATGTATGCGGAAAACAGACGATCATAGTTGATTTTTTTTTTACATAGCTCTGATAACGTCTATAATATTTTTATCGTTGAATATTGCGATAATTTATATATTAAAAACCTTTCATAAATTATAACATTCTTTCACTATACTACGATCTATAGGGAGCTAAGTAATGCATGGCAGATTAGTTTCCCGGCGTATTGATGCTTTGCATCAATGTTTTCTTGCAACCAATCTTATACACCATTTTGCAATGAGACAAGTAAAATACAATTCCATACCCTGCAATGATATTTATATATGTAAAAAAGTTATTATCTTTTTGTTGGCAGTAAGATAAAAGTTATGATTTTGATACCAAATTTAAAGAAAGTGGGCTAAACATACACTTCTGCCTGAATAGTAAGACGGAGTCAAAATTATACCCACATGTTTTCGGTCATATTCGGACAGCAAAGGCCAAGATGAGCCTGTGCATCCGCCCAGTCTGATTAGGACCTGCCTTGTCCGCTTACAGAATTATTGAATACTACAGAACATATAAATGAATAGGCTTTTGTGCGGGCGTGCATTTATAAAACCAGAAATCCGCCCCATCCATTAATACGTTTGATCAAATCAAATCATAGAATGAATTATTAATAAACTTATGATTTTAATTTATACAGACAATGTCATTCCGCAATGAGACAAGTAAATAAAATTTCCTATACCTCAACCATATTGCAGGTACTATTTTCAAAGAACGTTCGCTTAACAAACACTGCTCGATTTACACGAAATCGAAGCCGAGCCGGACTTACGACTTTTTTCTTCGTCTGTTACATTATTGTTTATCTTAAGTTAGATATTCTATAGTCATTATAGTCCCGATATGTTCGCTAGCCATATACGTATTCAAAAGACAAAACAAATAGAGTATCATAACGCTGTGTCGTGTACAAAGATCATAATCGTTATAAATATTTTGTAAAATATTGTTTTTTTTTTTAAAGCTGAGTCTTTCTCAACTGTTTGCGCTCAAATCATTTTCAAGTAATTGTATTTACCCCATGGATCTCGTCAAACGGTATCACAATGTAGTAGGAAATGTAAAGTCTAACAAATATTTATCTACACTACAAGTTTTTCGCTATGTTCGGGCTCTTCACTGTCCTTACACGGCCGTTAGGACATGGAGGTGAGCGAACATAGGTGGTGTGGTCACGTGGTATTCTGATATTGTGCGTTCTTTTGGCTCTCGCTAAATTAAAGTATTTTGGTGATTTTGGTGGAGTTTGATCAAAAGCTTTATCTGCTTGATTATGTGAATTTTATGGAGCGTTATATAGCGTTAATCTTTTCTGATGGGAAGGAGAAAAAAGGCTGAAAAACGTAAAAACAGTAGTGACGGTACCAGTGGGCAGTTGAAAAGTGCTCGTAATGGCGGATCACCGGTAAAGGGGAGTGTGAGTGACTCTATTCATCAAGCTAACTCAGTACTTTATGGTGGCGATTCTGATTTGGAGCTTGACATTTCTGTATTTGAGTCATCTCTGAGTAGCAACATGTCTGAATCTAGTGATAAGGCAAATGGTGAAGGTGGAAATACAAGTAGTTCACCTACAAACTTAGACATTCTTAAGTATTTGAGGCGGATTGAGTCTAAAATGACAGTGATGGATAACAAGCTCAATAAACTGGATTCGTTAGAACAAAAGGTCAGTAACTTTGATTCTGAACTGAAAAAGCTTTGGACATTTGTACATGACCAATTTAAAGATAATAAAGATGCTACATGTATGTTGAAAGTATCTGAGCGTATTGACACACTTGAGTTTTCCCTGGGCATTGCCCAAGATCAGATTACACAGCTGACATCTGATAAGGCGAAAGTGAATGACTCTTTTCTATATGTTCAGTCACAGTCAATGCGAAACAACCTGGTATTTACCGGTATAACGGAGGATCCACATGAACGACCTGAGGTCACGGAAAGAAAAATATGTCAGTTTATGGTTGAAAAGCTTAAACTAGCCCAGGACGTTGTCGATGGGTTCCGGCTCGAGCGGGTCCACAGAATGGGAGATTATTCAGGTAGAAATGTTGCAACGAATAAGCCTAGGAACATTGTTGCGAAGTTTTTGCAATTTAAAGACCGTGAGTTGGTTAGGCGTGCGAGGTCTAATTTAAAGGGAACTGGTTACTTCGTCAATGAGCAATTCCCTAAGGAAATTGCTGATCGACGTAAGCAACTTCTTCCTAAGATGCGTCAGGCTATTCGGGATGGTAAACGTGCCTGGATTAGCTATGACACGCTGTACGTCGATGGCCGACTAGTGCGTAATGAGTCTCACTAGGATTCAACGGAGGCTGAACTCAATGTTCTATCATGGAACGTTAACGGACTTACACGATATAAACTTGAAGATGATGATTTCTTAAATTTGCTTTGTAAATACAATATTATATTTCTTTATGAAACTTGGACACAAAGTAAATCTGACATTGACATTGATGGTTATAAATGCTTCCATTTTTACCGTAAATTTCAAAATAGGCGAGCAAATAGGTGTAGTGGTGGTATTGCAGTGTATGTAAAAGACTGCATATTAGATGGAATTAAGATAGTTAGGAATCATTATGACAGTGTAATTTGGTTGAAAATGGATAGGCACTTTTTTAAAACAGATAGTGATGTATATATTGCTGGTGTTTATGTGTGGGTTTGAAAATTCTCCGGCATATAATGTTATTGATGTGGACTTTTTCACTTTATTGCAAGAAGACATCAACGACTTCCAACCGCAAGGAAAGGTCATTTTATGCGGCGACTGGAATGCAAGGGTGGGAAACGGTTCACGATCTGATTATATAGCGTATGATAGTATAGTAAATAGTATTGATGATGACGATTATTTACCCGATTTACCGTCTGCACGTCGTTCATTAGATAATGTTTGCAATGCGCATGGCTTAAAACTGTTGGACTTATGTAAATCGACTTCTTTACGCATCGCTAACGGTAGACTGGGTAATGACAATTCATTGGGAATGTATACCTATGCTAGTCGGACTGGGTGTAGTGTTATTGATTATGTTATTTTGGGTCAACACGATTTCGCTTGCATGAGTAACTTTCAAATCAATACATTTTGTGAATGGTCTGATCACGCTCCGCTATCGTTTGAAATTTTATGTAATACTATCCCTGTTATTTCCGACAGACCGCAGTGTAGAACTAGAATAAAATGGGATGACTCACTTTGCGGAGATTTCCGACGTAGCCTCATAGGAAGGCTTACCGATTTCAATGCTATTGTTGATCAAATTGATATTTCTGATAGGAACTCAATCAATTCGTGTATTGAAACATTTACTGATGTCTTGAGCGAAGTTGCTTCCCCTTTATTTAGCAAGACTACATATACTAATATTGAAAATACACCCAGGTTGTCTGCGAATCAAGTTAGTAAAAAGGCGGACTGGTTTGATGAAGAATGTTATACGGCTAAGCAGGCTTATTTTACTGCTATAAAGTCCTTTAATAATTGTAAAACAGACGATAATAGAATAAATATGTTCAATAAAAAGGCATCCTACAAACGACTTGTAAAATAGAAAAAGCGTAGTTTTGAAGGTAATAAAATAAGAGAGATTGAGAGGCTGAGGCATTCTAAACCAAGGGAATTTTGGAAATTGTTTTCAAAAAGAAAGAAAAATGTCTCAAACATACCGCTGAAAGATTTTTTTGAATATTTTTCTAATATGCATAAAGACTTATTTATTACACAGGATAGGGAAAGCGAGGATTTCTGCCAAAACAATGATTTTGACTCAGTCAATTGTACATTTGAAGAGCTTGATAAAGTAATAACTTTGGAAGAGGTTAATTTAGTAATTCGTTCTTTGAAAAGAAACAAGTCGTTTTCACGTGATCAGTTACTGAATGAATATTTTATAGAGTCTTTTGATATATTATCGGGACATATTGTTGATATCTTTAATGCTATCTTAAACTCGGGAGTTTTCCCGAGCTTGTGGTCTGAGGGCATTTTGGTTCCACTTTTTAAAAAGAACGATCCTAATGATGTAAATAATTATAGGGGAATTACTCTGGTTAGTTGCTTCTCAAAAATATTTACAGGGATTTTAAACAACAGAATAAAAAAATGGGCTGAAAACAATGATATCCTGTCTGATTCGCAGTTTGGTTTTCGAAAGGGTCGTTCGACAACCGATGCAATTTTTGTTTTAAATTCAATCATACAAAAAGTTTTAAAGGAGAAAGGGAGATTATTTTGTGCCTTTATTGATTTAAAAAAGGCCTTCGACAGTGTTTATCTGAATGGTTTATGGTACAAGTTATTTAAATTAGGTCTTAACGGTAAAATGTTACGGATTATTAAAGATATGTACAATAAGGTTAAAACTTGTGTAAGGGGATGTAATTCGTATTCGGATTTCTTTGAATGCGCAGTCGGTTTAAAACAAGGGGAGGTAATCTCACCAGCTTTGTTTTCATTATTTATAGAAGATTTGGAATTATTCTTACAAGGGGATCAAACTTGTGGGTTAACATTTGATGATATTACTTTTATATTGATGTTATTTGCAGATGACATGGTAATTTTGGGGAAAGATAAGGACGATTTGCAGACAAGTTTAGACCTGTTAGAAATGTATTGTCATAAATGGGGACTACAAGTAAATACTGACAAAACCAAAATTGTAGTTTTTAGGAAACGCGGGGGGCTATTAAATGATGAATCATGGACATATAATGGTAGAAATTTAGAAGTTGTTAGTAATTTTAATTATTTAGGTACTGTTTTTAATTATACTGGAAATTTTGCATTGAATCAAGAAACATTGGTGGGAAAAGGATTAAAAGCCATGAACTGTTTATTACACAATACTAAAAGATATTCTTTTAAACCTAAAGTTATGTGTCAGTTGTTTGATGCCTTTGTTGGCTCTATTCTTAGCTACTCTTCTGAGATATGGGGTTTTGGAAAATGTAGGGAAATCGAAAGAATTCATCTTAAATTTTGTAAGTATTTATTGAAAGTAAAGTCTTCAACGTGTAATATAGGAGTGTATGGGGAGCTCGAACGTTATCCTTTATATGTTACAAGATATACACGTATTATTAAATTTTGGTGTCATATAATTAATACTGATAATATTCTGGTAAACAAACTATATAGTTCACTTGTGGATGCCTGTAGCACTGGTGCAAATGCATGTAACTGGGCCAAAAACGTAAAGTCCCTCTTAGATAAGTATGGGTTTTCTTTTGTTTGGAGTAATCCATTCTCGGTTGATCTAAAAACATTTCATTTGCAGTTTAAACAAAGAGTATTGGATGTTTTTAAACAAAGCTGGTATAGCGATACTGCCAACAACAGAGTCCTTACACTTTATAAAAACTACAAATTGTCTTTCGATTATGAGCTTTATTTGAATATCTTACCAAACAAACTGAGAGTGGCTATATCCCGATTAAGATTATCTTCTCATCAATTACGTATTGAAACGGGAAGATATTCTCAAAATAGGGTTGATAGAGAACAACGCATATGTACTCTTTGTAATAAGTCTGATATTGAGGACGAGTACCATTTTGTACTCGTGTGTCCTGTTTATAGTATTTTGAGGCAGAAATATATTCGTCCATATTATTATAACAGACCTAGTGTTTATAAATTTACATTGTTAATGCAAACAAAACAACAAGGAGTGTTACAGAAATTAGGAAAATATGTATATGAGTCTTTTAGACTTCGAAGTTCACTTATGACACCGTGATATCTGTCTTTATTGTTAATATTTATATGAAAGTGCTGGTTTTCATATTGCTATGTTTGTGTAAATATGGAGTTCAACCTCCAGGCGTAAGAAAAAATGATCTAGTCTTTATACATCATGTTCCGCAATCTACATTTGCAGCTGCATGGGTGAAAGTTTTCAGGATTATTCCTGATTTCAGGATTTCAAGAGTTTTTGTCCCTATATAAAGTATAGGGAAAACTGTCTTTTCACGATTTGAAAACCCAGATTTCAGGATTCTTGAATTTTGGACTTTCACCGTGCAATTGTAGTTGATACTTACATCAGAATCATCTACGAATAACATTGTATTTATTTGTTGTCAGCCATATATATATTGTGACCATACGATATTGTCATATGTGCATGCTGATAGACTAGAAACTGTAACAGTTTACGTCTAAATAAAAAGTCTGTCTGTCTGTATGATCGTTAAATAGTGCTGCGGGAGGATCCAGTGTGGTGCATTAATTCTCCCTTTTCTCGGATCACGTCAGTTTACCTGTCTTAACCCTTGGGGCGCCAAGAAAACCTGCATCTAAAAATGTCGTCTGTTTATGTCGTCTGCTGAATATTCTTGCGGACTTTTCGGGCCTATTTTTGCATACAGGCAAACAGTGTGGACCCGGATCAGGCTGCTCCTAAAGGAGCAGTCTGATCTGGGTCCACACTGTTTGCAAAAATGGCTTTTAGGATCACAGGCAGATGGCAAGGCAGACGACAATAGTTGTGATTGGCAGTTCAAGGGTTAATGTGATGACTTCTGTTGGTCACCGCTAATAGGTGTATAAACTTGTTTACAATGTATAGGTTTCGAACTGAATACATACACTGGGATAACGCAGGTCATCAAACGGGTGTGATCAGAGTCTTTGCCATTTACCTAGATATCTAATTTCACAGGCTGTCCATAGAGCATCCAGTAAATACCTTGGTCAGACTACGGGGAGGCATGGGTTGACCTGATTCTTACCTGGGCATATGTCAAAAGGGACTAAAATACGTTTGACAGAGTTGTCTTTCCTTAACATGTGCCAATTCCCCTTACTCTGGATACATTCTTACCAAAGCTATGAGAATGGTCGCCTGTACCATAATTAGTTTCATTCTTATAAAAGAGAGAAAAAAGTACAGAACTTTTATACTATATTTACCCTAAATACCGGGACACCTAAACCCCTCGTCAAACTTATTCTAAAACAGAAAATGTTTACTTTACTACCTGTTGATAGAGGATTGCTGGATGAGTGGCAAACTGTGTAGACCCTAGTCAGATGCCGTATACTGAGCCTCTGATCTGAGTCTTCATTGTTTACTCAGGCCTGTCTGTCTGTCCAAGTACTTGGGGTTAGTATGGTAAATTCAGAGTATTACAAAATAACAACTTGTCCGAAATCAGTACATTACAGCTGTAGCATTCGTATATTAAAAATTCTAATGCTTGGATTTAAAGAATGGGGGATACACTGTACGAATGGTGTGATGAGAGAATCTGCTTTATGAAATGTTCGAACTGATCGGCACCCTTGTTGTTCTTTCGGATTTGTCTTGTGTTTGAGCATTACACCGGTCAGTATCAAACAAATAATTGTTGGTGGTTCTTTTTATAACTGCGTTGGTGCAAAAAAAAACAAACAAACAAAAAACAACAACAAAAAACTTCTAACGACCAGTGACAATGACAAACGGTGCAGATCCAGATCGAACACAATATAGTGTTCCCGATCGGGGTCTGCACTGTTTGCTCTTTACACTTCCTGACCAAACTGAGGTATGCAGTATATGGAATTTTTATTGAGATAATCTGCCTTAATAAATGTTCGAACAACATGGGTGGGGCCCGGACTGCGCGACCGTGCCGTCCGATCGGCACCCATGTTGATCGTTCGTATTTATATTGCGTTTGAGCAACACACAGTTCAAGGATAAGTAAAGGAAATTTGGCGTATCGTCCTTTAATTACTTTGGTTTTTAACCCGCTTATATCCAGTGACAATGGCAAGCAGTGTGGATCCGGATCAGACAATAAATAGGGTGACTGATGGGGGTTTACACTGTTTGCTAGAAGGCTACAGTAACGTCTACATATTTTTATATAACTTAAGTTGATAGAACACACGAGGAATAAAACTGGTTAAATGCGACGCAGTGTCTACTTGTAAATTGGAATAGTGACAGCATAAAGTTAACTTGTATTTTATAAAGAATCATATACGAAAATAGAATCTTCCATATACCAAATTGTGATGTATCTTACCTCATGTCAGTCAGGCATTGTTATGAAGTATTTCTTTTTCTGCATAATGTATCATATTTGTTTCTTTTGTATGTGCATTATTACTTCATTTTTTCACTCATTGTCGATCGACATTACCGTGATAAGACTTAGAAATGTCCACTACACATCTCTTGAAATGCAACCAAATTATTTCAAAATCACCATGGCGGCCGACAGGACCCTCTGTGATCCTACTTGAGCTCCTACTTTGTAAAACCTGAAACCTGAAAGGATCGGGTCAGATGGTCTTGGCGGCTTAGATGGTGTATCCAAAACTTTAAAACTGGGTGCCGATAAACGACTGAGTTACAATAGATGTCACCTGCTTTTGATTTTGGTACTCGTAACATGGATTCACAATCTCCATACATATAACATATCAAGTCTAAGTATAATTATTTCTCTGCAGCAGAGTAACGAGACTTACAAACACATCAAATCGTGTCAGCATTACATTAAAAAAAAGTATCTGCCCATTCGAAACATTATCTTTACGTACAGATGCATCAGGATGTTGTTCACAGTCTGTTTTCTTGCATGGCTAATAAGATTACTGCTCTTAAGTGGTGACATCCAACCAAACCCCGGCCCTACTTCAGCGAGTTCCGCAAATGATACAAGCTTTTCCAGTTCAGATTCTTAGGAAATCTTCGCAAATCATCTCAGCAT
The DNA here is from genome assembly GCA_964016985.1 of Anodontia alba. NCBI lineage: Eukaryota > Metazoa > Mollusca > Bivalvia > Lucinida > Lucinidae > Anodontia > Anodontia alba. The sequence goes on from OZ024829.1 coordinate 33,632,768, forward strand.
TTTACACCTCAATGTTCAAAGTCTGCTACCTAAAATAGATCTAATAAGAGCTGAAACAGTGACATATGATATAGCTGTTTTCACGGAAAGCTGGCTCAAACCCAATATCACTGACGATCTCATATCGCTACAAAACTTCTTGCCACCCTTTCGGACAGACAGAAATGACCGACCCAAAGGCGGTGTTGTGATATATGCGCGCGATACACTCTCGTGCAAGCGCCGTAAAGACATTGAAATCAATGGACTTGAAGCTGTCTGGCTAGAAACCGCAATAAAGTCGAAGAAAGTCCTAATCGGCGGTATTTACAGGCCCCCAAATAGTAGTTTCGAGTATTTTAATTTAATTTTGGAGAGTATCGACCGCGCATACAACACTAATATTCAAGATATCATTATCACAGGCGACTTCAATTACAATATGTTTTCTGATAGTAATAATAAAATGAAAGACTTGCTGCAGCATTTCAGTTTAAGGCAACTAATAGATGAAGCCACACACTTTACGGAACAATCCACGTCTCTAATTGATCTAATCATCGTTAGAAATACAAACAATATCTTAAGTTGGGGTGTGGCGGATCCTTTCATTCCCGATCTTACGAGGTACCACTGTCCAGTATTTGTCTTCTTAAAATTCATCCGCCCAAAAGCCAGAACATACAAAAGAAAAATATGGAACTATCAAAGAGCTGATTTTGTAAAATACCGACAACTTCTAAGCGAGCACGACCTTGTAACTCAAATCAGAGACCATGACCTGGATACCGGTGTGCAAATCATTGCTGATGCAATATTTGATGCAGCCGAAAAATCAATTCCAAATAAAGTTGTTAGTATTCGTCCTAATGATTATCCCTGGATAACATGCAACATAAAATTACTTATACGTAGACGACGAAGAATTTACAACAAATTCAAGAAAACAAAGAACTTATATTTCTGGAATCGGATTAAAAAAATACGAAACACAGTCACAAACCTAATCCGGAACTCAAAGCAAGACTATTTTAACAAGCTTGAAAGTATACTCACCGATGAAACTCCTAACTCTAAACTTTTCTGGAAAACTTCCAAGCAAATCTTAAAACTCGAAAAATCCTCACAAGCGATACCTACCCTTAACCTCAACAATAAATGTGCGGAAACTGACCTCCAAAAAGCAAACATGTTGAATGAATACTTTTCTTCCCAATCTGTAGTTGATGATCACAATACACCGTTGCCACCTCCGAACACCTTTTCACATGAATGTCTGGAAATCTTCGAGATCAGTCCACAGACTGTTAAAGACGTCTTCGACGGCCTTAACACGAGTAAAGCTAGTGGGCCTGATCTTATGAGCCCTCGATTGCTCAAAGAAGGTTCGTCTATTCTTGCAGAGCCTTACTCAATCTTATATACTTCTTCTCTTCGGCTAGGTCATTTTCCATCCTCTTGGAAGGACGGAAATGTTACAGCAATTCACAAAAAAGATGATCGGTCAAAACCTTCGAATTATAGGCCGATATCATTACTTTGTCAACCAGACAAAAGCATGGAACGATGCATACATAAAGTACTGTATAATTACATTAGCAAACACAAACTCTTAACCCCCTTTCAGTCCGGCTTTATCCCAGGGGACTCCACGACCTTTCAACTCCTCCATACTTACCATATGTTTTGCGAAGCTGTCGATAACGGTAAGGAAGTTCGTGTGGTTTTCTGTGATATAAGCAAGGCTTTTGATAGGGTTTGGCACCAGGGTCTTATACACAAACTACGAGATATGGGCTGCTGCGATGAACTTCTAAACTGGTTCTCTAGCTATTTATCCAACAGACGACAAAGAGTTGTCCTAAACGGTCAGACATCTGAGTGGACATATGTCCTAGTCGGTGTGCCCCAGGGATCTATCTTGGGGCCGTTATTATTTCTCATCTACATCAATGACATCGTAAACGAGCTCCAAGCATCAGTTAGATTGTTCGCAGACGATACAAGCCTTTATATAATAGTTGAAAATCCAAACACTGCAGCCACCATTTTAAATCATGACCTGAACCGTATCGATACATGGGCTGCGCAGTGGCTGGTTGATTTCAACGCTGCTAAAACTATTTCCCAAATCTTATCATTGAAACGTAACCCGCCCCTGCATCCACCCCTGTATATGAATGGAATACATATCACTGATGCTTCATCGCACAAGCACTTAGGCTTGACGTTCACCAATAACTGCAATTGGACTGAACACATCAACAATATCACAGCAGCCGCCTGGACTAGACTAAATTTGTTACGTTCACTGAAATTTAAAATTAACAGACATACCCTCGAAAAAATTTATATCTCATTTATTAGACCCTTGCTTGAATATAGTGACGCAGTTTGGGACAACGCCTCTGTAGAAAGTAAAAAGCAACTAGAAGCAGTACACAACGAAGCAGCGCGAATTATAACAGGTGGAACAAAACTTTGTAGCATAAAGAACCTCCTTGATGACCTCGGCTGGGAATCTCTACAAGCTAGGCGCGAGAAGCACAAACTAATTATCTTTTATAAAATGGTAAACGGCCTTACACCTGAATATCTCCAATCCTTTATCCCACCAATTGTTCAAAATACTACTACATATAACTTGAGAAATTCCAGCGATCTTCGCAATGTTCATGCGCGAACAAACTTGTTTTATAACTCATTCATTCCATCAACAATACGTGCCTGGAATGATCTGTCTGACGAGATTAAGACCGCACCATCTGTTGCTTCGTTCAAATATCGACTTAATAATAATCTTAAAAAACCTCCGAAATATTACGATACTGGCTCTCGTATTGGCCAGATCTTGCATGCAAGACTCAGAATGGAATGCAGTTCCTTAAATGCGCATCTCTACAGGAAAAATATCGTCCCTAGCCCAACATGTTCATGTGGGGGATTCGAAAGTACCTATCACTTCTTTTTCCAATGCCCAAACTATGCAGTCACCAGAAGAAGGTATCTTTTGAACTATCTTCCTACCCTGAACACTAATCAGGCTCTTTATGGTATAGCTGATACTTCTGTGGTAGAGAATGAAGTTTTATTTTCTCAGGTCCAACAATTCATAATACACTCTAAACGTTTCGTTTGATCTTTTAACAAAAATACACATCAAGCGGCACCAAATGATAAACTAAATACACTTTAAATAAATATGCAACGTTATTCAAAATGAAACTTTAACGGGTATTGTCGATCGACAGTGTAGAATGCTACATCGTATATGTTGAGCGAGGACAAAATTGTCGTAATTGTAACATAAATACCCTTATGAGCATTCTCTCAGTAAGCATTCTGCATAATTCTGAATCTGGCCGTTATCGGCCGATAGTGGCCGATTTGGATTTGTGAGGAATGCTGGCTGGGCTAAGAACAAATGTGCACGCTCTTCTCAAAGAAATTCTCGACATATGTACCGATGTAAATAACTAAAATATCACTATAACTATGGCATGTCCTCGCATCATCATCATCATCATCGTCGTTGTCGTCGTCGTCGTCGCCGTCGATATCATCATAATTATCATTATCATCATCATTATAGTCGTTTCTTTCAAGTCAATGTAGTAGATTGTATCATTAATATTATTGGTAGTAGTAGTGGTAATGGTAATGGCAACAATAATAATCGCAATGATTATTATTGTTGTGTTGTTATTATTACTGCTGTTAGTGGATTATTATTATTATTATTAGGAGTTGCAATAATGATGGTGATTGGGACGACGGTAGACATTATTATTATTATTATCATCATCATTACTGTTATTATTATTATTATCATTATTATTATTGTGTACTTCATAAACATACATCATTATTATCTACCATTCACGTATTGTAAATATGCCTTAATTTCTATTTCAGGAGATGATTTATATAAGCTGTTAGCTTTTTATCAAATCCTGTACCATATAACATTATGCGATGTATTTATGTGAACTTAAATGAATAAATATTGTTTAAACCAAACGGTATCATGATCATTTTTATACGTTCATGTATCATACTAAATGCCACCAATGTATGCCTCCTAGAGACCCATAAAAGGAACATTGGTTTTGTAAACAGTGTAAACATAGAACCGTCAGATTCGGGTCTACATTTATAGCTATGGTCATATCAATTCAAAACAATACGATGAAAGCGGTTAATGAAGATATCCGGGCAAGTATGATTTAAATATGGCAAACATATTTTCAAAGCCTGTTGTTTTTTTTTTTTTTTTGTTGTTTTTTTTATACGTTTCACAAAATAAGGCAAGACATGTTTGCCATTCCGTTGCACGTAAGAAAATGCTTACCTTGAAACTCTACTATATATAGCGATGCATATAAACTCCATATGGAAGAGTTACGAGTTTATGGGCCGGAAATGAACGCCCAGATCAGCCTGCACAGTCTGATCAGAGCCTTCACGGGCAGCTAGCAAAATAAAAGTATGCTATATAATGTATGAGTGGAGAGCGACGGCCAGAATGATACTTTGCATGCGCGAAGAATGATCTGAACCTGTCGCTTGTTAGCATGTTCTAAGGACCCTTTTCGCTTGACGCGGCCCAATTATAAAATTATAAACACTGTATGTTTCAAAGTTGAGATTTTACAACTCATAGCGAACAAATAGGTTCCAAAGTCTATGTTTTCTCCTGACTGTATCAGAGGATATGATGTTATGGGATATTATATTTACCTCATGGATGTCGTCAAACAGTAACAAGATCAATTTTATATACACGTACATGTAAATACTACCGTATTCGACCTTATTACCGCACAAATTCCTATAAGCGCACAGTCAAGCAATTCCATTGTCTTCAAATTATAGCCAGTGTACTTTTTGTCTACTTCTTTATAAAGGCATATGTTGTGGGTACCCATTTGAATTGCATCGACTTGTCGATGCAATTCAAATGAGTACCCACAACATATGTTTTAATAAAGAAAATCAGAAAAAAAATAAAAAAAAAAAAAAAAAAAAAACTCGCATAAACACCAAATAAGGCCTTTGCTGATATTTGTTTTTAAGGGTATCCTTAGTAAGTAGAGTCATAATTTTGAAAAACCTAAGCGCACTGTGCGGTAATTAGGTCGAATACGGTATATTTTATTTTTATATTTAGGTACGCTTACTAGTGTCCAACAAAAGGGACAGTGGTTTTGTAAACAGTGTAGGCCTAGATCAGGATCTATATTGGTTGCATTAAATAACACCAATAGAAGCAATGAAGGCAGATTCGGGATCGGGGTTTAGAATCTATGTTGGCCCCACTATCGTTGAGCTGGTCTACATCGGGACCTATTATGTCTGTTTCTCGACCCAACGGGGCTCCTGATAGTTTTTGTTTGCTCCAATTTGACACCCCTAGGGATCTCCAGGTGTCTCCACATTGTTGAGTCATCATCTTGACTTCAACGAAGGCTTTATCTGTTGCCAGTTATGATTTATGGATAAGTTGGTGGCCTCCACGCACACCACAAATATGTATCTTTTTAACACAATGGAAGCTGGGGGTGAGGTTTGGAATCTCCTAAAGCTAGATAAAGGCCCAAGTAATTTATTGCTGAGCATTTCAAAGCGGTACTTTCATGTGGTTCACATCACGAAAACACGCCTATATAGTTTTGACCCCCTTAAACCCCATTTTTAGATAGTAAAACTGGGGTTTATAGGGGTATACATTATATTTCTTATTTCTGCTCAAAAACATAGATTGTGGGTACTCGTTTGAACCGCCTCGGCGAGGCGGTTCTAACACGTATCCACAATCTATGTTTTGAGCAGAAATATGAAAAAAATATCAGAAATTTTACCTCAAAACTTTCAGTTTTTGGTGGTGAAATTTTCAATATATATGAATAGGCGTGTTTTCGTAATGATGGTGTCAAATGTTCTGCAGAGTTCCTCTTACATTATTTTTCTTTTACCAATTATGTAATTAAAAAAAATATATTCAGTTAAGTAACAGAGCTGCCACCTTTTTGAGAAAAGGTTGCCAACTCTGCTTATCATCTGCTCTTTATGGTGGCTGTTTAGTTGTATCTGTTTGTATTTCCCTTTGACGTTGAGAACTTGATGTGAATTCGATTGTATCAGTTCCGGTATTTACTTATTTGGTTATTATATAACATCCCCTTAAATATCTAATGGACCGTTCTGACTCGCATGATGGTAGACTTTAATGAAACAAATCAGGGCATAGATGGTTTAAGTATAAAAGCATAATTTAAAACATGTTTTTATCTTTTCATACTTTGCAAACAATTAGAGCCTGACATTTTACGCCTTTCCATGGACGTAAGAAAATGTCTAACATAGGTCAATGCCTGTAAACCTTTTCTTATATGGAAAAACTAAATAGGCCACGCCATGCTTAAATGTGTCTTATGGCATATGTGGACAGCAAAGATCAAGATTAGCCTGCACAACCGCGCAGTCTAATCTGGACCATCAAAGTGCTCTAACAAAATTATTGGATACTAAAGCCTGTATGAAGTAGTTGCGGTCATGGCACCTAAGCCATAATCTAAACTCATAAATCCGTAAACGAATGACGAATCAGACCAACAGACATGGACCCCAGAATAAAGGGTGTTATCAGGCGTCCGCGGATAGTAAGCATTACTTGGTAAGCAAGCTTCGCCCACCATGCACATAGGCCTGAACGAAGGAAATTTCGGTAGAAGTGTATGTCCGGGATTTTGGAAGTCTATTTATGGCGCGTCAGTGGCAAAACATCAGAAACAATTCTGGAAACTACCACATTGTAGGGGTTGACCAGATTATGATGTCTCCCACAGAACTTCTTAAGTGTTGCTACCTGTTTGGTTTTTTGATACCCCTGGCTCAACAACTTTGTAGTGAGGACTTTCCCACGCTCCATGAAGTCCTGATAATTTGGACAGGCTCTGGCATAACGGGTTAACTGTGAAACGCAAACGCCGTATGCTGGTGCAGAAGGGATCTTACTGCTCAGGAATGGAAAGTTAACAATGGGAAAATTGAAGTCATTCCATTTGTCGTAAAGCCTAGTAGTAAGCTTTCCATTGTCAATGTAGAGATAACAATCGAAGTACGAGAAGGAAGCTGCAATCTCCGTTGTTTCCTTTATTTTAAGTTCACGTGGATAGATGAATTCCAAACACTCTGCAAATTTTGTGTTTTTTCAGAGAAAATACATCATCTATATATCTGTAGGTGAAACTGAATTGTTGAGGGAGGTGTTTTTTACTTGCTTGGAGGAGACTTTGTACAAACTCCGCCTCAGTATAAAGTATAGAGTACAAGAGGACCATGATGGTCCTATATCGCTCACCTGAGCAAACAGATTTGCATACTTGCTGTTGAAGATTCAGCCAAGTTCACTGCTCTAAGATTTATGTATAAATTTTATAGCTCTGCAGCCCCACTCCCCCCAACACACAAGGCCATGTTTTGTTTCTTTTTAACACATCATGACTTGACTTAATCTTGAAAGAAGGTCACCAAAGGAACATTTCTGCCAAGTTATTTTGAAATTGGTCCAGTGGTTTCTGACAAAACGATTTTTAAAGTGTTTTATATCGCTATAAAGCCCTAGCCCCTAACGGCCATTTTTTTGACGAATCATGACAGCTTGAACAAACTTGGTAGAGGGTAACCAAAGGAACATTCCTGCCAAGTTAAATTGAAATCAGTTCAGTGGTTTATGACAAGAAGATTTTTAAAGTTTTCTATTTAGATCTATAGGGAAAATAAGCCCCACCCCCTAGCAGCCATGTTTTTTGACAAATCAGGATTGCTTGAACATTCTTGGTAGAGGGTTACTAAAGCATTATTGAAATCAGTCAGGAGGTATTTGACAAGAAGAATTTTAAAGTTTTCTATACAGATATATATGGAAAATAAGCCCCGCCCCCTGGGGGCCATGTTTTTTGACGTATCATAAAGGCTTGAACAAACTTGGTAGAGGGTCACCAAAGCAACATTCCTGCCAAATTACATTGAACTCGGTCCAACGGTTTCTTAAAAGAAGATTTCTAAATTTTTTTTTTATAGAGATATATAGGGAAAATAAGCCCCGCCCCCTAGTGGCCATGTTTTTTGACGAATCACAATTACTTGAACATTCTTGGTACAGGGTCACCATGGAAACATTTTTGCCAAGTTATAATGAAATTGGTCCAGTGGTTTCTGACAAGAAGATTTTTCAAGTTTTCAAAAAAGATATATAGGGAAAATAAGCCCCACACCCTGGCGGCCATATTTTTTGACAAATCCAAATGGCTTGAACAATCTTGGTACAGAATCACCAAAGGAATATTTCTGCAAAATTATATAGCAACTGGTCCAGTGGTTTCTGACAAGAAGATTTTTTAAGTTTTCAATATAGATGTATAGGGAAAATGAGCCCCGCCCCTGGCAGCCATGTTTTTTGACGAATACAAATTCCAAACACTCTGCAAATTTTGTTTTTTTTTTTCAGAGAAAATACATTATCAAACGGTTTCTTAAAAGAAGATTTTTAAAGTTTTTTTTTTTATATAGATATATAGGGAAAATAAGCCCCGCCCCCTAGCGGCCATGTTTTTTGACGGATCACAATTACTTGAACAATCTTGGTACAGGGTCACCATGGAATCATTTTAGCCAAGTTATAATGAAATTGGTCCCGTGGTGTCTGACAAGAAGATTTTTCAAGTTTTCTATAAAGATATATAGGGAAAATAAGCCCAACCCCCTGGCGGCCATGTTTTTTGACAAATCCAAATGGCTTGAACAATCTTGGTAGAGAGTTACCAAAGGAACATTTCTGCAAAATTATATGGAATCGGTCCAGTGGTTTCTGACAAGAAGATTTTTTAAGGTTTTCTATAAAGATATATAGGGAAAATAAGCCCCGCCCCCTGGCGGCCATGTTTTTTGACGAATCCAAATGGCTTGAACAATCTTGGTAGAGGATCACCAAAGGAACATTTCTGCAAAATTATATTGAAATCGGTCCAGTGGTTTCTGAAAAAGAAGATTGTTTAAGTTTTCTATATAGATAATATAGGGAAAATAAGCCCCGGCCCCTGGCGGCCATGTTTTTCGACGAATACAAATGGCTTGAACAATCTTGGTAGAGGGTCACCAAAAGAACATTTCTGCAAAAGTATATGGAAATCGGTCCAGTGGTTTCTGACAAGAAGATTTTTTAAATTTTTAGTTAAAAAATCTATTTTTACCTCCTGTGACCTAGATATGCAACGGACCGGAACCATTTGAACAACTTTAAAAGAGGACCAAGCAAGGATCATTCCTGTGAAGTTTGGTCACATTCCAATCAGTGGTTTATGAGGAGATGTAGTTTAAAGATTGTGGACGGACGACGACGACGACGACGGACGGTGAGTGATCAAGGCTCAGGTGAGCTAATAAAAACAAGTCGGCAAGTAACGGTGCACATTTAGTACCTATCGGTATGCCGATTGTTTGTTGAAATATCCGTCCGCCGAACTCCACAAAAATATTGTCGATTAGGTATTCCAGTATCTTTATGACATCTGCATCTGAGTATTTTTGTGTCGCACCAGAGTGATCCCGAACGAAGTATGTGTCTTTGTAGCCAATGACTACATACTGAAATCGACGGTTATCATTCTTGTGGAAGAAACACTTATTGATAATTTCCTTTAATTTATATTTCAATTTTTTTATGAGAAATAGTAGTGTAAAGATTAGAGAAATCGAAAGATTTTATACTGTTGACGGAATGAAGAGATTGTGCCTTTAGGTTTTCTAAAAGCTCTTTGGAGTTTTTCAGGATCCACATTTGATTAATACCACATCTGGCATACGCAGTGTTACAATACTTCTGAAGGCCTACTTTAACTGCGGTTAGGATTTGCGTTAGTATCAAAGAAAGAGGCTTGGTTGAGCACTTAGCTGAACCCGCAATATATCTCTGCTTGTACGGATTCTTGTGAAGTTTAGGAATCCAGTACAGTTTGGGTAGGTCAATATCTTCCTCTGGGAGGGAAATTCCGAATGTCAGCATCACTGAACGGTGGTTTTGTAGAATTTCGTCCTTGGACATAGCAGTAAGATTATATGTAGGGTTTCCGGTCATGGTACTCATACCAAGCTCTTCCATTAAGCAGTTTATATAGTGTGTTTTGCAAACAAACACAATGTTGTTAGATGCCTTGTCTGCTGGAACAACAACAAACTCCTCATGGATTTCAGCTAACTCAGCAGCAACTTCTGGATCATCAAACACTGATTCATGTCGGCGAGACATGGTTATGCTGAGTACTGAGACATGTCTGTTTACCAAGGACATTACCGATTTAACTCATTCAGACATGGGTGTCAATCTCCACGTCCTCTTTCTTAGCCCAGCGTCGTGCATACTCTTCAAGGGAAAGGAAAGGCCCTGATAATACTTTTCACATGCGAGGGTAATCTCACTATGCAACTGTTTTCATTGGCAACCTATTTTTTTGTCTTGTCATTGTATGTATTCTATTCCAAAGCAGATAGTCTTACAAGGTGGCTTAGAGTAATGTATAGACCCTTTAGAGAGTACTACTATCAAGCGCATGCAGCTACTCAATATATAATAATTCTTCGATAACTCGAACACCGATGAATTGTTTACCCTGGTTGATTCGAACTTAAGAGGCCCTAAGGAATTCATGCTTAAAATAACTCTCAGTGGCACGAACTACTCGTGTCTTGAACAAATGCCCATGGTCCCAAAGATGTTCGAGCCATTGTTAAAAAAAGGTAAGAGAAAAGTCCAGGGAGTGCCACAATCACAAACCGCAGCCCTACCCAGACCCCAAGAGGAAGAGGAAACAGACAAATCTAAACAAGCACAAACCGAACAAACGTACGAAAAGCACTAAGATTAGCTCTCTCTTCTCCAAGCGAGGTACACATAATCTATACTTACTAACGTGGTTAAAATACGAACCGTTATCATCACCCCATTAAATGTGATCATGATAGAATATCACATTAATCAATAACGTCTTTTTGACCTATTCAACTTAAAATTTTCACTTACTGTGACAGTTTCGGCTATCATCAAGAACCATCATCAGACTGTCGGTTTGACGTCGTGATGTAACGGACTTGGACTGCATACCACTAGTTTGGTTTCTAGTGTAGACGTTGCTCAGGTTGTAGGCCCACTGGTACCGGTTTATGACGTGTTGAGACTGATAGTTTCTTTGACTTTTCTGAGTTTCTGATTATTCTCCCTGTCTACTACTTTTGCTCCTTCCCAACTGATGACATATGCTATGTCACTGCACTTTTGTTGAAACATGTTTCACATGACGTTTTCTCTGACCGGGTGTATACCTTTGGTACGTTTTTGGGCATCTCGTACTGCCAATCTAGTAGGAAATTACTCTTACATGCTCAAATTTATTTATGTGCCAATGAACTTCAATAGGAAAGAAAGGCACTCTTAACATAGTGTCATTCATTGTTCCGAGTTTATTTCAAGAAAACAAATTTAATAGTCATGAATTAAATGTTAGTTAAGTTAGCGTCGTAATAATTCGGAATAGTTGGCGGAATTGTCAGTAGCGTACTGATAAAACCGATAAAATAATTACGCTGGAGCCCAACCAAAGGATAACAGAAATTATGCAAATTTTGACACAATGCAGGATACGTAAAATCAACACAACGTTCAGCGTGGATACTGACTTGACTGTGTGTCCTGAAATGTAGCCTACGATTTACGCAGGAAGTGTAAGACATAGTTTTCATTTTGCAACTTTTTTAATAAGGTCAGACGTTTTAGACTTGGGGTCTGGGAAGGGCTGCGGTTTGTGATTGTGGCACTCCCTGGACTTTTCTCTTACCTTTTTATTTGCCTATATGAATTGACGTTTGCACTTTTAATTAATATGACTGCTTGCATAAGTATGCTTTTATTGATTTATGTTAGTCATGCAAACCGGGAGAGCACCCAAGCTTTTGGCGTGACAGCGTAACGTGTGTAAAGTCTTATCAAAGTAGAAGAAACATTGGATAGTATACATTTATGGGCCGTGTTAATAAAAAAAGTCCTTCCAGCATGCACAAAAGTGCGGCAAAACATCATTTTGCACAACCGACAAATCTAAACAAATACAAACCGAACAAACGTACGAAAAGCACTAAGATTAGCTCTCTCTTCCCCAAGCGAGGTAATCGCAATACTAAAAGGACTGAAAAATACAAGAACAAAATGACGCACGGAAAGAAATACAACAAATCGCCTCGTAGAATAAACCACAAAGCAACAAATAGTAAGACTAACACCGGGACCACCGCCTTAGAACGGTCGGTAGAGCAAAAGCCCACATTGCCACACTTTGCAAGGCAGTGTTATCGTTATTTTAGACTTCGCAAGGCGTTTTCGAAATGTTATCGCAGACACAGTGCCTTGATAGAAAAATATAACGTCGGTCTGAAAATACTTCTGCAACAAAGTATATCGGAACCAGAATTTTAAGGTGACTTCGTGTAGAGATTTAGAAAAAATATGGGAAAAACAAAATTTTTGGAGCAATTCTGAAAACTAATTAACCGTTATAAAAGAATTGGCTATAGACTGGAATTTATGCGGCAGACTGCATGCCTAGTTATCAACCCATTCACTGTTGGTGGCTATGCTTCACTCTTTAATTGCACGGCGGTTCGGGCCTCAGACTCAATGACGTCTTCTTGTAAACTTTAACCAGTGGGTTGGGGCTTTACGATATGTCTTTGGCTTGGCCCGCCGTGGTTCAACTATTGGTTTTCATTTACTCTGGCACACTGTAAAATTGCAATGAGTACTCGTCTTTGTTTTATCTTAGTGATCAATTTGATTCTTATGTTTTCGCTCTGATGCGTTGACTGAGTTTGGAACCGTTATGTGAACCGAGTTTGTTTTCTATGTATTTCTGTATTTAAAGTAGCATCGGGACCCAGGGTAAAGTTGGCTGGCCATAAAGGTGCGTTAACCTCACCCCCATCTCCCATATTTTATTCTGCTGACCGTTCTAAGGCGTCGTTCTTGGTGTTAGTCTTACTCTTTGTTGCTTTTTGGTTTTATTCTACGAGGCGATTTGAGTCTTACTCTTTGTTGCTTTTTGGTTTTATTCTACGAGGCGATTTGTTTCAAGTCTTGCCTTGTGTTACTTTGTTCTTGTATTTTTCAGTCCTTTTAGTATTGCGATTATCTCGCTTGGGGAAGAGAGAGCTAATTTAAGTGTTTTTCGTACGTAGGTTCGTTTTGCGCCTGTTTGGTTTTGTCTGTTTCCTCTTCCTCTTGGTGTCTGGGATGGGTTGCTGTTTGTGACTGAGGCATTCCCTGGGCTTTTCTCATACTTATTTGCTGTTTCGTGTATTTTCTGATACACATTATAATAATACAGTGTATAATTTGTCTTTGTTATGGCGTTGTATAATTTGTCTTTGTTATCGCATTGTATAATTTGTCTTTGTTATGGCGTATACTGTAAAGGGTAAATTCGTTCTATTAGAAATCTTTGTTCTGTTGCATAATAATGATTACTCACCTTTTACTGTCAGTCAAATCTTGTCTCTACTGTGAGTTGAATCACATTGCCGCCCTTTACATCTGCAAGACATTTTGCCAGTAAAAAAAATATCTGTTCTTTCGCGAGTTATTTCTGAGTCAATTATTTTAAGTTGTTGATTTATTTAACATTAAATAAAAGAACATTAATGTTAATTTCATTCAAACGTCTTTCATATTTCTGCTCAAAACTAAACTTGTGGTTACCAAGGCGGTTCTAACGAGTCACACAATCTATGTTTTTGAGCAAAAATAAGAAAACTAATGTATACTCTTGTAAACCCCAGTTTTACTTTATTAAAGTGGTGTTTGAAGGGGTCAGAATTGTATGTATGTTAATGTGATTTATTTGAGAAACGAGAAACAATTAAGGTATTAAGTACTATGAATTATTTATACAGTAAAACGGTCGCTGGTATACACACGAATTGTAAAATAGTATAGAGGATGTTTAGGAAACGCCACAAACACACATCACGAAAACAAACCTATTCAAATACACTGAAAATGTTACCACCAAAAAATGGTTATTTTCCGGTAAAAAAATCTTATATTGATCATATTTCTGCTCAAAACATTGATTGTAGGTATCCATCAGAACCAGTACCCACAGTCTATGTTTTTGAGCAGAAATAATAATGTATACACCTGTAAACTCCAGTCTTACTATATAAATGGGGTTTAAGAAGTCAAAATTATATAGGTACGTTTTCGTGATGACATACAGTAGAAGAGCACCACTCCGTCCCTACCCAAACATACCCACCCCCCTCCCCGCTTCTCCAAGAAAAATAATGACAATGTTCATGCCAAAAACCATATGAAAACAATTTAACCAGTTTTTTGTCCCCACGGGATCACATCGCTGGTCGGGATCCACCAAAAACAACATTAAGACAACCTTAATGGAAAACATTTTGGGAAAAAACCTCAGAGCAAATAGCAACAGCTGACACAAAGAATAACCAGAACCGAAAACGCTGCCCTAGAGAGCTCAATAGTGAAAATAACCGGGAGTGGAGGCGGGGTTATTTTGGCACCAAATATTCACCCTGTTATCTTGTTTTAAAAACGGCAAATAGGAGCCACCCAAATGATGTGGAGCGTTACATGTCCCTGTATTACATATAAATTTTGTTGGACTTATTAATAACACAGTGTAATTTACAGCAAAATACCTACTCAAATGTTAATAAACTAGCAGAATCAGTGCGCCCAAAGAAGACAGTCAAACTTTATTTTCAATCACGACTGACCTTACTACCCAGCTAACATTCTACTGGTCTGGTCGATAACGGTTCAGTATAGATTTAAGAATGCTAGCTTGGTAGTAGTTCTTTTGTTTTACGGTATGCACAAACCATGAGGATTTAGACCCAGCATGTGATGGTACTCACCTTAACATTACGAAAACATGCCTATTCAAATATACTGAAAATTTTACCACCAAACAATGAAATTTTTCTGATAAAAAAAAAAAGAAGAAAAAAAAAAAAAAAAAAAAAAAACAACAACAAAAATCTGATATTTTTCATATTTCTCTCTAAACAAAGATGGTGGGTACTCGTTAGAACCGCATCAACAAGGCGGTTCTAGCGAGTACCCACAATTTATATTTTTGAGAAGAAATAAGAAAAATAATGTATACTCCTGTAAATCCAAGTTTTACTATTTAAAAGTGGGGTTTAAGGGGATCCAAATTATATAGGCATGTTTTCGTGATAAACTGTCATCTATCGATATTAACTACAGTAACTATAACATACAACTTGATTTGATTTAACAAAGTATTATCTTGTTTTCCTCACAGATAATTGCTTGTTCTGGTGTCATAAATGTTTCCCTCTTTTTTTGACAACCAAAGAATGTCAAGGTGGTAGCTGCATGTATTACAAACTGCCATTAAGGCACCATGCATATAACCATTATCAACATTAGCCCATACAGTAAACTTTAATCACTCGAACACTGATGGCTCGTTTATCGTGGCTGATTCGAACTCGTGTTTGAGTCCCTAGGACATACTTCTGACAGCCGAAGAAAACAAATATAATTATAAAAATTTTTTTAGGGACTTTTTCTTAGTGTATCATGAAACTGTATGTTATGTGTGCTCATTAATTGCCTCGTCGAGGCGATTCGAATGCGTACACTCAAAATATTTTTATTTAGTAAAAGATGGAAACTTCCTAGACTATCCTCATTTATCTCCGGACCTAGCGCTATCATTAATACTTAGTGGCTCGAATAACCATGTCAAGTAAACATATTAGTCCAAAAGATGTTCTTGCCATTGATGTTCAATCGTATATACTTTATCAGCAGTAATATGTTTCGTGTTAGAAATTGAAACCAGTAAAAAGGTAAGAGAAAAGTCTAGGGAATGACACAGTTACAAGCCGCAGCCTTTCCCAGACACCAAGAGGAAAACCAAACAAGAGCAAATCGAACAAACGTACGAAAAGCATTATAATAAGCTTTCTCTTCCCTGAACGAGGTAATCGCAATGTTATAAGGACTGAAAACCACAAGAACAAAATAAACAGGGAAAGTCTTAAAATCTAGCAGAATAAACTACAAAGCAACAAACAGTAAGACTAACACCAAGACAACTGCCTTAGAACGGCCAGCAGAATAAACTACCAGTGGGTTTAACGCCTTTTTACAGCCGACTAACTTTACACTGGGTCCTGATGCCATTCTTAATCACAACTAGTAAAACAGAAAGCAAAGCGCGCAGCTATTGATGAAGGTGACCACAATGCTAGCATCACAACACATATAGAACAAGAAGCATCTTCAAAGAAGAAGATAAGCGATAAAAAATTGTAGATGATTTTTCCCAATATATAAGAAATGTTCTTAAAATGAAGTCCACTCTACACCCGAAATGTTCTTAAAATGAAGTCCACTCTACACCCGAAATTCTTGCCAGTTTCCTTGTCACTCTATATAAAGCTGGATTCGTAGTTGATATGTAATTTCAGCGCTGCACGTGCCATTCTACAAACGATAGCTTCTTTTCGTCATTTAGACATACCACAATATAAATTACAATCCTTAATTCCTAAGACGCCTGGTTGCGCCATTTTCTTTTGCGGCTCAAGTCTGTTCGTCTAAATATTTTGACTTGCCACTGATTCAACATTTTAGGAATGCTCTCTGGCATACTTACGTAGACCATAAGGTCTTATCACTTAGCACATTTATTGTCAATTTTAATACTTTCCTTTGTATAAGTGTTGGTCTTAAATAGGCTAAACAGTAAAAACAAATTCATTTTATCTTCTGACGTTGAGAACTTCTACTAAAAGTCCGTCATACTTTTGCCCTATTTAATTTTCCACTCTGTCCAGGCAAATATGGGACGCTGCCAAACGTGACCGGAGAAACATGCTCTCAACCTATCAAACAAAATTAAAAAAAAAAAAAAAAAAAAAAAAAAAAAAAAAAAAAATGATGAGCTTGGTATGAGAGAGCTTGTTTACAGAGGTGTCAAACCAGCTGAGACAAACCAGACTGTCCAGTTTCAGACGATCATTAGAGGCATCAGTCCGTAATAATTCAAATTTTCTGATACATTACGAAAACACGCCTATTCAAACATTTTGTAAATTTTACAACTAAAGAAGGAAAATTTTCTGATAAAAAAAAAATTTGATATTTTACATATTTCTGCTCGAAACATACATTGTGGGTACTCGTTAGAATCGCCTCGGCAAGGCGGTTCTAACGAGTTCTCACAATCAATGTTTTTAAGCAAAAATAAGAAAAATAATGTATACCCCTGTATACTCCAGTTTTACTATATTAAAGTGGGGTTTAAGGGGGTCAAAATAATATAGGCGTGATTTCGTGATGTTTGACTTTAAAATTTTCTACTTTTCTAGAGTTACACAAACCTGTAACCAAGTCTTTTGTCTATTACATAATTCAACCGTTTACTAGAGAATCACCCATTGAATGAACCTTTGTCGCTCTCTGTGCAAATTCAGCAGTTGAAAAATTGATTTTTTTTTTCATTTTCGTTTCTTCTTATTTTTCCTATAACCCTGCAGTTCATATGCCATGCAAACAATTAGCATGAAATATCAAATAGTTTCCTGAGAAAATAAATCAACATTTTGTCTGCGAAAACTTTTACGCAGAGTGCTAAGAGTTGAACTAATTTTATGAAGGCATCCTCGTGCAATGCACAACGTTAATTCTATTAAATTATTATTTTAAATTGAACAGATCTTCGTTGATTTTTAAAGCCTTATTTTGACGTGAACTTACAGATCGTAATGTAAAGAAAATTTAAAATGTGAACAAAGAAAGCCGAATCAAATGATTTGATAAAAATAACGGTTTCGTGAGATTTATCATCGCTTCAAGGTACGTGCATTCTTTCATACAGAGGCTGAGAGTATTAGGTCACAAATGAGCTAATAAGACTTTATCTAAAAAATAAAAACATAAAGCAATACAGGAACCAGAGAGCTATGGAAAGCTTCAAAGAGTAAGACCAACACCAGGACCTCCGCCTTAGAACGGTCAGATGAGTAAACTACCGTGGGGTTTAAAGCACTTTTACAGTCGGTCAGCTTCACCCTGGATTCCGATGCTATTCTCAATACTAAAATACATAAAAGTCGGTTCGCATAAAGGCTCCAAAGTAAGTCAATTCATCAAAGCAAAAACACAAAAATCAAATGAATCATGATAAACAAAGAAGAATACTCAGGGCTAATTCTACTGTGCGCTAGTGTTAAAGAAAACCAATAATCGAACATCGGAGGGCCAAACCAGACATATCGTGATGCCCCAACCCACTGATTAAAGTTTTACGAAGAGGCCGTCATTAAGTCTGAGGCTCGAACCGCAATTAGTGCATTAAAGAGTGAAGCATAGCCATCAACATTGATTGGGTTGATAACTAGGCATACAGTCTGCCGCATAATATCCAGGCTATAGCCAATTCTTATATAACGGTTAATCACTTTTCTGAACTGCTCCGAAAACTTAGATTTTCCCACATTTTTTTTTCTGAATCTGCGCATATAGCCACCGTAAAATTCTTTTTATACCTTGTTACAGAAGTGTTTTCAGACTGACATGATTTTTTCTACCAACGCACTCTGTCTGCGATAAAATTTCGAAAATGCATTACAAAGTTTTAATTAAAGAGAGCCCTGCCTCTCTGGCAAGAAGTTTAGCAGTAAGAGCTTCATTAAGGCAGTTAAAGTAACTAAGATTTGAAGAAGCTGTCGCGAATCTACTAAGTTGAGATAAGTATACCCCATAAGAGGTACGCCGGGGGACATTGCCATCCAGAAAAGGGAAATACTGACTATATATCAAAATCAAAATCATCCCGTTTATCATAAATTTTGGTGGAAACTGTACCAGTATATATACATGTAAAATATTTAAATCGAAATAAAGGTGCCTCGGTACTGGAAGAATTGGCTGATTTTAATTGTTCAGTAGGTATATGCGGTCCACCATTCGGTCAAAGTAAATATTGTCAACATTTAATAAATCATCAAGGTATCTTATAGTGGAATTGAAAAAAAAGGTAAGAGAAAAGTCCAGGGAGTGCCACAATCACAAACCGCAGCCCTTCCCAGACCCTAAGAGGAAGAGGAAACCGACAAATCCAAACAAGCACAAATCGAACAAACGTACAAAAAGCACTAAGATTTGCTCTCTCTTCCCCAAGCGAGGTAATTGCAATGCTTAAAGGACTGAAAAATACAAGAACAAAATGACACAAGGTAAGACATCAAACATATCGCTTCGTAGAATAAATCACAAAGCAACAAAGAGTAAGACTAACACCGGGACAACCGTCTTATAACGGTCCGTAGAGTAAAAAAAGGTAAGAGAAAAGTCCAGGGAGTGCCACAATCACAAACTGCAGCCCTTCCCAGACCCCGAGAAGAAGAGGAAACCGACAAATACAAACAAGCACAAATCGAACAAACGTATGAAAAGCACTAAGATTAGCTCTCTCTTCCCCAAGCGAGGTAATCGCAATACTAAAAGGACTGAAAAACACAAGAACAAAATGACACACGGAAAGACATACAACAAATCGCCTCGTAGAATAAACCACAAAGCAACAAAGAGTAAGACTAACACCGGGACCACTGCCTTCGAACGGTCAGTAGAGTAAACCACCGGGGTGGGGGGGGGGGGGGGAGGGGGGAGGAAGCGGGGTTTAAAGCACTTTTAAAGCTAGCTAACTTCACCCTGGGTCCTGATTTAAAGCATTTTTACGGCCAGCCAACCTCACCCTGGGTCTAGATGCCACTCCTAATCACAAGTAGTAAAACAAAAAGCAAACTGGGCAGCTGTTGAAGGTGACCAAAATGCTAGCACCACAACACAACTAGTACAACAGAAACAAAGTGGGCAGCTATTGAAGACGGTGACTACAATGCTAGCATCAAAACACATATGGACAAAAACAGAAAATAATGCGGGAACCACAAAGCTACAAAGAGTAAGGTTAACACCAGGCCCACAGCCTTAGAACGGTCAGTAGAATAAACCACCGGGGTGGGGGGGGGGTGGGCGGGGGCAGGTTAAAGCACTTTTACAGCTAGCCAGCTTCACCCTGGGTCCCGATGCTACTCTTAATACAGAAATATATAAAAAAAATTCGGTTCGCATAAAGGCTCTCAACTCAGTCAATGCATCAAAGCGAAAACATAAAAATCAAATTAATCACTATAATAAACAAAGACTCATAGCTAATTCTACTGTATGCCAGAGTAAATGAAAACCAATAGTTGAACCACGGCGGGCCAAGCCAAAGACTTAACGTCAAGCCCAATCCCACTGGTTAAAATTTTACGAAGAGGCCGTCATTGAGTCTGAGTCCCGAACCGCCGCAGTGCAATTAAAGAGTGAAGCATAGCCATCAACAATAATTGGGTTGACAACTAGGCATGCAGTCTGCCGCATAATATCCAGGCTTTAGCCAATTCTTTTATAACGGTAAATAAGTTTTCTGAATTGCTCCGAAAAGTTATATTTTCCTACAAATCTTCTAAATCTGCACACTAAGTCACCGTAAAATTCTGGTCCCGATATACCTTGTTGCAGAAGTGTTTTCAGACTAACGCTATATTTTTCTACCAAGGCACTGTGTCTGCGATAAAATTACGAAAACGCCTTACGAAGTTTAAAATAACGATAGCCCTGCCTAAGAAGTTTGGCAGTAAGGGCTTTATTACGGTAGTTAAAGTCACTAAGATCTGGCGAATCTAATAAGTTGAGATATGTATACCCCATATGAGGTACATGGCGGAGACATCGCCATCCAGAAAAGGGAAATCGACTATATCAAAATCAAAATCATCCCGTTTATCATAAATTTTGGTTGAAACTGTACCATTAGATATACATAGATTCAAATCTAAAAAACGATGCCTTGGTATCGGAAGAATTTGCTCTATTTAATTGGAGTTCTGTAGGGTATATGCGGTCCACCATTTGGTCAAAGTAAATATTGTCAATATTTAATAAATTATCAAGGTATCTTGAGGTTGAATCGAAAGCCTCAATAATGTCAGCCTGATTTTCACGTGAGAGAGGCTTGAAGAAATCTCTCTCATAAAAAGCGAAACAAATCTACAGCAAGGGGAGCACAATCAGTTCCAATCGGAATATCAATAGTTTGCCTATAAAGTTTAGTTCCAAATCTAATAAAACTATTATCCAAAAGATAAACAAGGGCATCAGAGACTTTTTGACACGACCATAAATTGTGATAATTGTATACATCAGAAGTGAAAAAAGCACATTCATCGTTGCAAGCCAAATATTGGGTATTCTCCCGAATAAACGTTCGGTTAATTAAATCAATAAGTTTATCTTTTATAAAGTGATGAGGTAACGTAGTATACAGCGTAGAAAAATCATATGTAGACAATTTAGAAGCCTGAAAGTTTGTAGATTTAAATTTATTGAGAACATCATTAGAATATTTAATTGACTAAAAATAGTTATTTCCGTCCAAAGCCTCAATAATGCCAGCCTGATTTTCCCGTCAGAAAGATTTTTCTTCCAGCGGAATACCAATATTTTGCCTATAAAGTTTATTTCCAAATCTAATAAAGATAAACATGGTCATCACAAACTTTTTGACAGAACCATAAATTGTAATTCTTTTATACAACATAAGTGAAAAGGCACATTTTTCGTTGCAAGCGAAATATTGGGTATTCTATCAAACAAACGTTCGGTTAATTTAATCAATAAGTTTATCTTCTATAAGATGATGAGGTAACGTAATGTAATGTAATAATAATAATATAATAGTCCGTCTGTCATTACTGACAATGACCAATCTTAATCTTAATCACGTGCGAGAAATGCTACTGTCTGTGTGTTCAAAGATAGCTGATTGGACCAATCTACATCCAAACTTTCTGTTGCTGATGGAACAACAGGTCAGAGCAAGACAGTCCTGTTGGTGATGCCTTAGCTCTGGCTTTGCGCTGTGCACGTTTCTGCTCTGCTTCGCTGATTCTTTTTGCCTTATATTCACTAGCACCTCTTCTGATAAGGCCTCGCCACTTTGCTCGGTCCTGTAGTGTACAGTGTAGAAAAAGCATATGTAGATAATTTAGAAGCTTTAAAGTTTTATTGTTATTATTATTATTATTATTATTATTATTTTAATTTATTGAAACCTTATTGGAATTGTAATTGACCAAAAGTTGATAGTCTTATACAAGGAACTAACAATAAAATAACCGAAAGGGCGATTTTCTGATTATGCCCTTTTCAGAAGGGCAGTAAAATCAGCTTGGACAAAACTGCCCCACTCCTTTCCTGACCCTCTACCAGCTACTTGAAAATATGAAATATGTAGAATCTCCTTTCAATTTGAATTTCAGAACTACTCTCAAAATAGCTAGGACCAACTTGCTTTCAGTGAGCTGTTTAATAAACAAAAGAAATTCTTCCTAAAACATTGTGAGGTTGTAAATACAGCCATAAAAAAGCATTTATTAAATTAAAATTCAGGCCTCCTTTTCGCCTCAATACTCTACTGTATATACAATCTAAAGTTTGTGAAGATACAACGCGATTACTTTTAGTACTCTGAAGGGGAATGTAGAAAACAGTCAAGTAGTCATATAGGAAAACGTCGATTACTCGAACTACAAGAACTCGCTTATCATGGCAGATTCATACTGGTTTTCAGTCCTTTGTAAATTTTTTCGATAGCTTAAGGAAACAAACATTTTATATTAAATAGACGTTATTGTTTGATTAAGAAAATATATGTCGTATGTACTCATTACAATCGCCTCAGCCACGCAAGGTATGTGAGTACACTCGACATACGTACCATTATCTTATATAGAAAATCGAAAATACATCTTCAGTAAAATATTCTGATTTGCCTTCGGACCTAGCGCTGTAGTTCCCCAAAGTGGCTCGATCTACCCGTGTCTAGAACAAACTATTATTGGCCGAAAGATGTTCAACGTATTTATCCTGAATATTCGGATATCTTTACTCCTTAGTATACTTGTCCTTGTTCCAAACCTTGAACGAGTCTATTTTATTACATGTTGATGGATCTAAACAACTGTACGATTTGAAAACAGTGTATACTCTGATCAGACGCAACGTCCAATGGCTTCTTGTGTGAGTCTACACATTCTGAGACTTATCTGGGTCTGCATTTTCTGCCCAGGCCTGTCTGCCTGGATCTACATGGACATGTTTCAACATGCTATTTAGAATACATACTAAGTTGCTCGATGGAGACTTTGCTTGCAATCTGATCTTTTTGTGGCAGTTCAATTGTATTTATCCGTCTTTCCTTTGATGTGGAGAACTGGATGTGGATCTAACTATATCAGTATCTGAGTAATCTTATTTAATTGCTTTAGCTAACTCCTCTTACAGCCATCTGACCACGCACGCCCTTTGGCCCCCTGGCAGATACGATGGTTTATCTTGCAATATTTACTGATTATTTATCACTTACTCCACTAAAATGTCTGAAAATCTGTAATTTTAGCAAACAACAGTCAAAATGATAGACGTACATGTTATATTATTTATTATTTTTAAATGTATAGACCTGCTGAATCCATTAATACTTAAGCGTCCAAAAAGGAAACATCGACAATCCGAGTAGACCCAGATCAGATGCCGCAGAATGCGGTGCCTGGTAAGACTCCACTCTGTTTGCGTTAAACATAAGCTTTTCTTTGACATTGAACAGAAACTAAACAAACCCCGCCCCTTAAATGGAAAATGGCCTTGAACAAAGATTAAGATGAAACGTTTACTGGTCATCTTTATACTAAAGTCATTATCAGATAAGTCCAATGCCGATTTCAATGACTGGCCGGCGGATTATATACACTTTAAAGGGAGACAAAATGGTTAATGTTAAATACTTATCTGTATCCCATTCAATTCACTGTCTAATGCATTGAAACTCATTTATGAATCTACTTGTTTCATATGTACAGTTTACTGAATAAAATACTGTTCACATCGAAATGGTCAATGTATTCTTCTGCAAAAGGATCTACTCATTACGAAAGTACGCCTATTCAAATCGTATACTGAAAATTTCACTACCAAAAACTTAAAATGTTCACTTAAAAATTCTGGGAGTTTTCAAATTTCTGCTCAAAAGACAGATTATGGGTACTCGTTAGGACTGCCTCGGCGAAGCGGCTCTACGAGTACCCACAATCTATGTTTTTGAGCAGAAATAAGAAAAAAAAAAAATACTGTAAACCCCTGTAAACCTAAGATGTACTATATAAAAGTTGGATTTACGGGGATCAAAATTATATAGGGATGTTTTCGTGATTTGCACCACATAAAAACCATCTGTTTGTTGCTAGAATTGTTTCCTTTTTCCGATGGGATTGGTATACCGGAAAACAAAGATAAAGTCACAAAAACTGTCTTCCTTCTGGAAAGTAGCGGAAACTCTACAAAGCGAGTCAATTTACCTTATACAGTAGATGAGATACATAAAGCCTATTAGAACAGTACACATGTTAATGAGCTTCTTGTTCAGGAAAGTTACTATTCGCTCATTAGAATATCAGGTCTTGTGTGGACTGTATAACAAGTATCGAATCCCATGATCAGCTTATGAAAATGAGGAGCATTTTTATGTATCTTCGCTATTTTACTATAGTCCCTTGTGTTTTAATCACGACCTTCACCGACAGCTTCTGTATTCCCGTTGCTAGGCAACTACGATTATACGACCGAACCTGCATCTTGTTCCTCTAAGTCCCAAAATCTAACCTCTCGCATGTTTTTCTTTTTTTCTCAATCTATGGAAAAGGTAGATGTTAATTGGCTGAGGTTTGGAGAATAAGGAGGATGGGTCATCCTTTCCCCTTTGTAGCGCGC
This sequence comes from Anodontia alba, assembly GCA_964016985.1. NCBI lineage: Eukaryota > Metazoa > Mollusca > Bivalvia > Lucinida > Lucinidae > Anodontia > Anodontia alba. Next base: position 33,657,744 of record OZ024829.1, read on the forward strand.
AAAAAGTGACTTGATCCCTTCCGAAACCTGTGGTGCAGCATTATCATGTAGGATGATTGGACCTGCTGCCAAAAGTCCTAAACGCTTTCTACATGAAACAGGTTGCAATATCATTTGGATACAGTTATTGTAGTACATGCCATTACAGTTTGGCCAGTCTCTACCTTATGGCTGGTGTATACAACGCGGGTATTATAGGCAAATATCACGTACATCTTAAATTTACCTTGTCGCGCTAAAATTTGTCGGCCTAGGGGAATTCTATGTATGCCATTCAGTGGCCTGTTTCTTCACTTCAGGTTCACATGATTTAACACAAGTCTCGTCAATATCAACGTTCTTAGAAAAACAAGTTATTTTCTTCTGTTTCAAAGCAAGACGAAAGTCGATGGCGACGTTGCAATTTGTCGGACGTCAAATAATGTGGTACCCAACATGCCGACACCTCTCGCATTCCAAGATGATCTAAAATAATAAAAAAATCCATTTCCCCGGCTAGTTCCTCACAATCATATCGCCAATTACTTTCTTTCCGGAAATTCTCTATTTATTTCTAAAACAAATATGCGTCTCTCCTCACTGTCATTAACACTCTGCCGACCACTGTTATATTGGTTAGCCCATCTGACAGCTTATGATTAAGGAATAGTACTATTGCCACAAAGTTTCTGCGCGGTAAAGTGAATTTCCCTCGCATTCTTCTTACAATAAGATTCAAACTTAATCTAGATGCGTTGTTCTTCAGACGAAAACGCGACTGCAATGTCTTCACTAGCGTCACGCGACGTCGTGCATTCAAAACCGTCAGTGATAATAATGATGCCATAAGACTGACGTCACCATGAGAAAAAAGGTAAGAGAAAAGTCCAGGGAGTGCCACAATCACAAACCGCAGCCCTTCCCAGACCCCAAGAGGAAGAGGAAACCGACAAATCCAAACAAGCACAAATCGAACAAACGTACGAAAAGCACTAAGATTAGCTCTCTCTTCCCCAATCGAAACACTCAATTTGTTTTATATACTTGCTAAATTTCATGATCATGCAGATAGCGGTTATGGAATGAAATAATATTTCGCATTATTATTTGTTTTAATGACCCTCGTACTGCTGCATGAATTATAAGGCGTAAAAAAGTAGCTGTGTTTCCACTCACCCGACCGACCCTGTTTTTTGTTTCCCGACTCTGCTATTTTGTATGAGTAAAACTGCTAAATAAAAAAGTAAAGCACCGACCCTCAACAAAAGATCTGTATCTTTCTAAAACTGCAGGCCCAACCCTGTTATTTTCTGGAGGAAAATAGAAAAATAAAAAAAAATTCTCCTACCTACCGTCCAAATTTTTTCAGCATGTTAGTAGAAACGCAGCTTTTTTATGCCTAATGAATTATAGGGCGGAGAGACGGGGTGTGATAAGTATACCTTTTTGTCTCTGGTATATCAAACACCTTCGGAAAAGGGAACAGCTCTAAGGCGAAAACGAGACTTTGGGCATATACGGACAGTCAATGCCTAGTTCAGCACATACATCCGTTTGATCAGGGTCTTTACTGTCCGCTAACAGAATTTTTTGGGTACTAAAGAACGCATGAATGGAGAACAAAAGCCCGAATGATATTTTGTACATGGGAAGGATTATCTGATATTGCGTGTTTTGTGTAAGTTCTAAGGCAATTTTACGCTTTCAAATGATGGCATACACATTGTTTTCAAAATCTTTGTTTACATCTGATTGTATCAAAGGTATACGGAGATGTAATTCGATATTAGATTTACGTCATGGATGACGTTAAACCATACCATGACCAATTTCATACAAACGACATTTATCATACTATATTCCACCCAGTTATGCCTCCTACAAAGTAGATCTGAGCCGTCTGATGACGGACAACATTGGTTGCCGTTGTCATATCAAATCACACCAGTAGAAGCAATGAATGTAGGTTCTGTACAACATAGTTTCAAATATATTATGGAACATTCTGACTCGCATAATAGAAGGGTTTATAAATTTACTGAAGTGAACTCTTCCGTCCCTTAGTATGGACGTCCATTGATAACAAAAGGGAGTTTAGTTTAGAATAGAAACAAAAATGGCAAATAATGTAGGTCCTAATGAGACGGCTTATAATGAGCCGTCTCATCAGGAGCTACACTATTTGCAAAACAAATGGTTTTGGTGTGCGAGGCTGAAAGGGTTAATGAAGACACAGTTTCCGGTCTTTAACAAAAGTAACTTTCTTTGCTCACGATATATATGAGCTCATGATTGTAGGGAAAACAACTCTGCCGTTGATTATTCACTTTAAAATTATCAAAATCAGCATCTGGAGGTTTAAGCCACTTTATAACTATCTTGCCAACACTTACTTATGTAAATTCTGCAGACAACAATTGCTGATAGTTTTTTCCTACTACGTAAATAGGATCTGACACTTCTCGCAAAATAGAAGGCAAGGATCAGGAATCGATACAATTATCCCACACCTCCAATCGGAGACATTAAAGGGAAAGAAATACAAACACGAAATAACTAGACCCTAATGGAAACATCACTAGCAGAAGGCCAAATGGACAGTTACTTTCCCACAAAGTGGCCTAATGGCTATCCAAAACAAAAAAATATAAACGACACACACATTCAAAGACAAACTATAACAAAAATAAACCATGAGAGAAGATTCGCCTTGGAATGGTCAGTGAAAAGTATTTCACTGGGGGGATTAAATCGATTTTACGTGGCTACAATCCTCGTCCTATAAGACAATTTGCGTGAATTGTAAAATCCTATTTCATAAGAAGAATGTAACAATATTTCAAAATGTCGTCTGCGGAAATGGTTTACCGGGCATTCAAAGCGATAACGTGATAACAATAATGGTTTGATTTAATATGTTCGGAAGTGAAGAACTTGTCTGCATTCACGGCGTGATAAGTTATTTTCGTCATACTAGGTGCCTTCGCGTCAAAAATTGTATAAGCACAGGATTTTTTCCATGTTCCTATGTTACAATCTCCATCAACTATCAAACCGCAAAGATAGAAGTGTTTACTTTGGTAATGTTTATAGCAGTTCGTATTTTCACAGTGTTATGTGAAGTAAGTACATGTTTAAGTTGTTGAATAGTTTTAGGTTTCGAGCCGACAGCTTGTCGCTTCTTACTAGCCTTGCTTGTAATGACAGAAGTAATAAATTGTTGATTTGCTTATGTACAATAAGTTTGCAATACTGCTTATGCTCTGTGCGTATACATAAGCGGAACTCCATGTGCAAAGGTACTACTATAGGCTCAATAACTTCAAAGGAAATAAACATATAATGTGCACTGTGATGAAGTACAGTGAGACATTCTACTGCCGCCATATTGCAATTTGGGCTAGCTGCAGTGAGATAATGTTGCTTTGGAAATAAAGAACAAATTAGAAATGGCAACTGGGAGTCATAAGAGTGTCATAAAATCTTCCAAATCTTAGTGTTCTAGAAGGATCGGTTTTATTAAGACGCTTCATAAGCAGTAATAAGGATCAAATCGCTTATGCCTTCAGGTGTATAAATGAACGGAAATTCATTTTAAATGGTTCCTCAAAAAGACTGTGATTCCAAAGGAATGAAATATAATCTGCACTATGGTGACGTACGGGAAAACTTTCTATCGCCACCACTGGGCACTTAAAATCAGCTTAAGAGAGGTAACATGACACTCTTAAAGGTTATCATCGGAAGTAAAGAGCACATTGTTGATAGAAAATGAAAGTGTCGGTTTTACTGAGACTTTTCAGGAGAAGCAATGAAGTTTTCAACACTGCTATGCCACGGATACAGCGGCTTCTTGAAATTCTTCAAACGACATCTCCTTCCAAACCGTAAGTTGGACTGAGCCAAAAGTTGATTGAAGGCATGAGAGTGACATAGAGATTCAAAATTGCTAAAATTGACCCCATCTGGGACTTTGAAAAAAAAAAAAAAAAAAACTCACTGGAAAACTAAAGGAAAGTGATATAATCCAATCTGCTTGCGTGACTGCTATCCGTCCGGAGTTACCTGGCTTAGTCCATAAACTCATTCAGGTATTTGTGAGAAGGCCATTATCATCGCATGTCAGTTATTGATTACATGCTCGGTATTCCTCCAAACTGCCGATTATCGGAAATACGAGAATTTCTTAAGAAAAAGAAAAGAACAATATCACTGATAGAAATGTCAAAAAAGGATCGATTTTTTTTATTTGATTTTAATAAAAGAAAATCAAATTTTCCAGCAGGCTTTTCTGCAGAAAATGCTCACCCAGGTGAGCGATTTCCGGCCTTGGGCCTCTAGTTAAACCTTGTAGTCACCAAGCTGTTTAGCTGCTTAGTGGAATTGATGCGTGTTTTTTTACGTTTTGACTTTTTTCTGATTTTTTTCTTTTTGCCATTGTTGATACTAAGGATCAAATACTCTGTCTTTCTTTCGCGCAATAGAGTACACCATTTAAGAGGTTTTTGTGGCAAGTCTAGTCTGCCAGTTTGTTTACGCTGTCATTTCTATTTTGGGTCGGCGTAGTAATAAATAATATATTTAGGATAGCTTTTGTTTTTATCCTAAATGATATTGACAGTAGGATAAAAGTTCTGATATTTTTTTTCATATTTCTGCTCAAAACATAGATTGTGGGTACTCGTTAGAACGGCCTCGCCAATGCGGTTCTAACGAGTACCCACAATCTATGTTTTAGAGAAAAAATGAGAAAAATAATGTATACCCTAGTAAACCCCAATTTTACTATACAGAAGTGGGATTTAAGGGGGTCAAAATTATATAGGTACGTTTTTTGTGATGCAATAAAACAGCCACAAAATGAACAGATACTCGTAGCGAGCAAGGTTGGCAACCCTTTCCCAGAAATCTGGGAACTATTGCCCAAACTTAACTCAGTGTATACGACAGAGCCAAGGAGACCCTGTATCGCTCACCTGATTACCAGACAAGTTCAGATCAGTTGGCCTTTCGGTTCAAGAGAAGACGTTCAAAATTGATTTTTTTCAAATAGCGACTATCTTGGATTTCCAATCAGAATGATTTAAGCTAACTTTGATCTACAAGTCACCTCGTTGCTTCCAATGAAGTTTTCACTCATATGAGTTCAAGTTCGAAAGTCTAAAATATATTTTCAAAATGGCTGCTAGGGAGATCATCTTGGCTTTTCGATCAGAATGATTTTAGCTATTTTTTTATCTACGTCACCCCAATACTTCCTGTCAAGTTTCGAGTCAATGGTGCTTTCTATGCAGGAGAACAGGTTCAAAATCAACTTTCAAGATGGCTACTGTTGCGGCGATCTGGTAATTCTGATTGAAACGATTTTAGGAATGTTTGGTCTACAAGTCACCATGATGCTTTCTATTAAATCGATTGGCCTTTCGGTTCAGGAGACAGCAGTCATGGAGGCGATTTTGTGATTTCAGATTCGGAATTATTGTACTTTATTTTATCTACACGGCACTCTGATGCTTCCTAATAAGTTTCGAGTCAAACAGTTTTCGGTTCAGGAGAAGAAGCGAAAATTAGATGTTCAGATGGCGGTCATGGTCGTCATCTTGGATAATCGTTCGGAAAATGTAAGATTTATTCGATCTATGAGTCCGTCTTTCCCCCATACCATTCGATGTTTCCCACCAAGTTTTAAGTCAGTTTGCCTTTCAGATCAGGAAAGAAGTAAAGAATAGATTTTCAAGATTGTGGCCATGGCGGCAATCTCAGATTTCCTATCGGAACGATTTTAGATATATACTGTTTTATCTAGATGTCACACCAATGCTTCCTACCATGTTTCAAGTCAAAGGTTTTTATGGGTCAGAAGAAGAAGTCAAAATTAGACTTTCGAAATGGCACACATGGCGGCAATCTTTGATTCTCGATCGAAACAGTTTTTGCTTTTTATCAACAAATCACCCCAATGCATCCTACCAAGTTTCAAGTACGATGGCCTTTCGGTTCAGAAGAAGAAACACAAAATCAATTTTAAGATGACGGCCATGGTGGCCACCTTGGATATCCAATCATAAATTTTTTAACCTATTTTTTATCCATAAATCACCTTGATGCCTCTTACCAAGTTTCAAGTGAATTGGCCTTTCGGTTCAGGAAAAGAAGCTAAAATAGATTTTCAAGATGGCCTTGGTGGCGGCCGTCTTGGATATCCGATAAGAACAATTTAAGCTGTTCTTGATCTGCAAGTAACCCCGATGCTTCCTTCGAAGTTTAAATCAATTGACCTTTCGGTTCAGGCGAAGAAGCAAAATATATTTATTTTTTTCAAGGTGGTCGTCATTGTGACTAGCTTGGATTTCCGATAGTTAGGATTTAAGCTACTTTTGATACTCAAATCATCCCAGTGCTTCCTACCACGTTTCAAGTCAATTAACCATTCGCTTCAGGACAACAAGCGAAAATTACATTTTCAAGTTTGCGGCAATAGCGGCCATCTTAGATTTGGATCGAAACGATTTTAGCTCTTCATGATCTACAAGTCACCCTGATGCTTCCAGTCTTGTATTTCCGATTTACAAGTCACCCAAAAGCTTCCTATCCAGTTTCCAGTCAATTAGCCTTTCAGAAGCAAAACACAGATTTTCAGGATGGCGGCCACGGCAGCCATCTTGGACTTCCAATCGGAACGATATAGCTATTTTTGATCAAAATGTCACCCTGATGCTTCCTAAAAAGTTTGAAGTCAATTCAACTCGGTTCAGGAAAAGAAGCGAAAAATAGCTTTTCAGGATAGCCGCATGCTGGATTTCCTATCGGAACAATTCTAGCTATTATTTGATCTACTAGTCATTCCGATGCTTCCTACCAAGTTTCAAGTTTGGTTCAGGAGAAGAAGCCAAATAGATTATCAAGTCGGTGGACATCTGGTATTTCTGATCGAAACGAGTTTTGCAATTTTTAATCTACAATTCATCCCGATAATTCCTACCAAGTTTAGAGTCAATTTGCATTTCGGTTTAGCAGATGAAACGAAAAATAGATTTTCAAGGTGGAGGCCATAGCGGCCATATTGGATTTCCGATTGGAACGATTTTAGCTATTTTTGATCTACAAGTCGCCCTGATGCTTCCAACCAAGTTTATTTTAATTTAATTTTAGTTCAAGAGAAGAACGAAAGATAGATTTTCAAGATTACCGTCAGGGTGGCCATCTAGGATTTCCGATCGTAATGATTTTAGTTTTTATTTTTATGTTCAAATCACAACAATGCTTCCTATCAAGGTTAAATTCAATTCGCCTTTCGGCTCAGAAAAAAAAAAGCAAAAAAAAAAAAAAAAAAAAAAAAAAAAAAAAAAAAAAAAAATAGAGTTTTTGAAGATGAGGACCATGGTGGCAATCTTGGTTTTTGATCGGGACGATTTTAGCTGGTTAAGATCTATAAGAAACCCTGATGGTTCCTACCAAGTTTTCAGTCAACTGACCAAGATTTCTAGGAGAAGTTGGCTTTAAAAAGCAAAATGTTGACGCGGCACGACGCACGCGGGACGGCGAAGACTGACTGATCAAAATAGCTCACAAATCTCTTGCTGCTTAGGTGAGCTAATAATCAACTTACATTATTGTAAGGGAAAAAAACATTAGAAAGTAAACCCTACATAAAAATTAACAAACAGTACAACAGAGAAAGTACTGCCTCCGAACGGCAAGTATGAAGGCTAAATAAAACCAACGTGCTGAGACATTTGGAGAGCCTGGGTTGTAAACAACACCACTGGAATACTGGAACAAAAAATGAATAAATAAATATTAATAATAATAAAAATAATGATAATAATAATAATAACACCAAGTGAGCCCCGGTTAGCCGAGATATAGACCAGCCTAGACAATATTATGAATAGTTTTTAAATGAGGTATATCATGGGGTCTGAAATCCGACCCGGGGGCATGCAGTTTAAGAGATACGTAAGTAAAGTTGTCAACCGCGATTGGATTAACCACTAAGCAAGCTGAATGTTTTATGAAATCAATGTTATACCCATTTCGTTTATAGCCAATGACACTTCACTAAAATGATCAGAAAATGCAGCTTACATAAAGTAAACATAACATTCAGGTTCCGATAGGCCTTGTAGTAGAGGTGTTGTTAGTCTTGTATCATATTAAGATATCAGTAAGGTTGACGATAAAACTTAGAAAAAAAGCTTTCCTAAAATTATAGTACGGATACCCGTGTTGGAGAAGTTTGGCAGTCGAAGTTTTGTTCCGAACAGAAGGGACACGAGGAACGTCGCAATCCAAACACGAAAAATCCACAATGTCAAAATCAAAATAATCGCGTTTGTTGTATTTTTTTGATGTAACAATAAACATATAAGATTATAGAAAGCATGAGCTATCTATACATGTCCAGAATAAAATTGGCAAACTATGACGATAATATGTGATAAATACTGACAATGTAGCATTAATGGTGGACTATAATGTCTTTCTTGACTTATATGAATAAATATGAGTAGTATTAAATAATAATAATAATAATAATAATAATAATAATAATAATAATTGAAGTAAGATACAGAAGGAATACTCGATATATATGCTCGGAGGACTGATCTTTTAGCATCGGTGATTAGTTAGGCTTAGCGACAATATGACTGTCTTAATTGCGATATTAGGCAATTCTGACAAGTCAACATAACCATGTTATTTAATACGCGTCTGACAGAGTTATAAATTACGATGTCAGGTAAAGTGGCGATCGACTAATGTAATGTAATAATAAAACTATACTTAAAGCCAAAAGTAACTTTACAGCTTATATTTATACGTTTTACTAACTTTGGCTGAGTGAAATTTAAAAACTGTTTTATTGATGTTAAAGAACAAGCATTTGTGCACATGATACACAGTACTTGAGCCCTTTCTGTCAAACAGATAATCAAAAGGGGCTCTCTCAAAACTGACGGGGTCAGAATCAAAAGTTACGGTATTAATGTACTTTTGGAAGGTCACTGTACCTTAAATACGGGTTTATTTTAGCAATCAATTTAGACCCAGATTTATTCGCTTAGACATGTATTGAAAAGTGTTCTTAAATTAACAAGAACAAAAAATCTGCATCATTTATTGCGCAACTTCAGAACATGTCGATTTTTATCGAGAAGGCCGTTTGATCAAATTTAACAATGTTTGTAATGGAAATCTTACAGGTTATTGTCATCCATTTTTCATTTGACATAATAAGAACTTTTGCATCTTTTTCTGGTCATACACTCTCTGTAGAGGTCCAAACATATCGCCGTTTAAAAATTTAAAAAAATATGTGAGATATGGCTTTTACGAGCAGCGAAAGTTTACTATTGTTTTTATTGCAAGGGAGATAATTTCAGTGTGAAACAAATTTGAATAATTGTCATTAATTAGCCAGGTAAAACTGAAAAAATGTTTTGCAAGGAATTTTATCGACAAACAATGGCCTTTTAGATTTTGTATTGAGAATCATGTTCTGCTTTTGAATTTGTGAGAAAATGTGAAAATACTGTTTTTGGTGAAGAGGCAGGTTACTCGAGATTGGAATCACTTACAGGAATGATCTCTCTTGAATTCTGTTGAGACTAGCTGTGAAAAACAACTGAAATTACTTATTGTAACCAAACCGAAGTAGAAACAAAATTATTCATCAATAAAAAGTGACAAGTTACTTTTGGTTTTAAGTATATATATTGTAATATGATAACATCATCTTTCTCATGGTCCTTCGAAAACAAACGATGTCTCTTCTATATTATTTATTAAACACGCATGAGCTATGTTTTTTTTTTTTTTTTTTTTTTTTTTTTTTTTTTTTTAATTTTGTTTTAGTATGATTATGTTGTTTTATTAAGAAATAACATCTTGAAAAAATCTGAAACTTTACTTACTTGAACAATATGCATAATTATAACTTATGTACGAGTTAAAGATAAAAAATAAAATGATAATAATAAACAAAAATTAAATAAATAAATAAAAATGTAAAAAATAGATGAAACAAACTGTCAGATACGTATGAATAAATGGAAATCTTAAAATGCGGTTTTGGTATCAGTAGACTCAGCTTTTGTTCATTTGCGATTCATTAGGAAACATTTGAGCGACTATTCCTTCAAAGTAAAGGCTGTCGATATTCATAAGGCCGTCCAAATATCTGGAAGTTGAGTTAAAAACTTTTACTTCAATTTTAATTTAAGAAAGAGACTTTATATAATCTCTTTCATAAAAAAAAAAAAAAAAAAAAAAAAAAAAAAACAAGTCTGCTACAAGGAGAACACAATTAGCACCCACCGGAATTCCCACAGACTAATTTATAACAGTAATGCTATGTCCCTTTTGCTTATTACAAATGACACTTTTACTAAAATGATCAGACAGTTTAGGCGTTTCTACAATTTATCGTAACGTATACACCAAGTCATCACACTACGAAAACACCCCTATTCAAATATACTGAAAAGTTTACCACCAAAAAGTGAACATTTTCGGATAAAAAAAAAAAAAAATTTCATATTTCTGCTCAAAACATAGATTGTGGGTACTTGTTAGAACCGCCTTGGCGAGGCGGTTCTAACGAGTATCCACAATCTATGTTTTTGAGCAGAAATAATAAAAATAATGTATACCCCTGTAAACCCCAGTTTTACTATATAAAAGTGGAGTTTAAGGGGGGTCAACATTATATAGGCATGTTTTCGTGATGCGTATTTAAAGATCAATTCGTAGTGTGTCGACGATAAAATAGAAAAAAAACCTAAGCTTTTGATAACGATACCGAAAGTCGTCTGTCTTCAGCTGTATGTGACTAGGGTTGACTAAAACCAACCTGTTCAGCGTCTGAAGCACAATTTTTTTGTATACAGCAGTTTTTGTAAGCATGCTTTCCAAATACTGAAGAAAGGCGTTCTGCTGAATATATGCTTAAGGTGATCTGAGCATTTTTATTCTCTTATGTCATTAAACATCACCCGACCTGACCACTCTGCATTACCTAAACACCCTATACTAGACCCTAATTTACTATATACTCCATACCCCAAGCGACTAGTCTTATCGCCGATGATCAATTATAATCAAGCATCATTTTCTCGTGCGACAAATGACCGGAAAGACGTTTTATAGTTGACTTATTGTAAAATTTTAGAGACTATTTGTTTTACTTTTTATTCTAATAAGCAGGTTGAAAAAAACCTTAACTGTCTATTTGGGCCATTTTAGATTTATGGTAAATGAAGGTGAAGAAATTTGATCGAATAGCTCGAAATAAGGCACTTTTTTTTCAGCTGAACGTACTAATGTTATATTTCTTTTTACTCCACGATAACATATGTCATGGATACTATTTAGAAGCGACTCGCCAAGGTGTTTCTAATGTATATACACAACATATGTATTCTAATGTATATACACAACATATGTATTCTAATGTATATACACAACATATGTATTCTAAAGTATATACACAACATATGTATTCTAATGTATATACACAGCATATGTATTCATGGAGAAATAAGCATACTATTATCTAGATGCCGCTCTAATCAATCTGGATCTGAGGATAAGTACCTGGAAAAGAGCTAAAATAAGAATGAATATATTTTCTACGTTGATTATTAGTCGATGATAAAACGTTTATCAAAAGTGAGGACCGACTATGAATTATTGGCTGATTCCCAACACTGCATGCTACCCTCGTAACCCTACTCAACCCTACTTTACTTTTCCCTCCATAACGCTCACTAGTCTACCCAACAATATCTATCCCGTTTGCCAAGTACTTTTCAGTTTTCACATGTGCTTTGTTGTACTTTGGCTGCTTCACAACATTTCGATGCTTTCCAGTATTTATATGGAACCTATTTGTATCCTCAAATACCCCTTTTATATGTTGTTTCGATCATTTGTCAAGCGCTTCAGTCATAGTATAAAGCGTTTTTTTTTTTGTTTTTTTTTTTTGTTTTTTTTTTTTAATATATAGCCACATACGTATTCCCAGTTCGTATTCAAACCCTCTGGAAGGCTAGCGAAATACAATTTTTAGTTTTACTTGGATTATTGCACTGCTATTTGAGACTGCTAGTTTCTGAAAAAAACAAAAAAACAAAAAACAAAAAAACAAAACAAAAAAAAAAACAAAAAAAAAAAAAAACAACCCTAGCCCACTGAATGTTTCTTTTGCACACGCACGTTTAATACAATTTAAGAACATTTCATAGTGCATTGTACTGCGCGCACAATTGTCAGTCTAATTCAGCTGTCACAGTGATAACTCCAACATACATAAACTTAGGTCTGGCGTGTAAAGATCAAAATAATACCCGAACGACATTGTGATCGTGTTTACTTAATCATTTTCTCCTTAATGACGCTGAAGATCTTTATCCGCTGTTATCAGTGTCATTTATGTTTTCCATACAGCCCTCACTGATACAGTTGTATTGCCTGATCCTTATGTATTAAGTAATTCCGGGACTTGTTTTACTCTTCAACATGCAAGAATGTTTTCCAAGAGACCCTAGCACCTACCTGTAGGATATGTTTACGCCGTTAACAAAGTAGTTCCGCGGTTATTTGTTAACTTTAAATCTAACCACAAAAATAATTGGAATCAAATTGATTCTGTTTAATTTTAGTCATAAAAAAATAAAAGCGTGAAGATTTGTTCAAAACTTAAAAAAAAAATATGATGTCCTCTACGGCCGGGAAGGGACTTGAGTAGTAATACATGAAATACTTGAGATAAGGCGTGAAGAAAAACTGAACTGTAAAGAAAGACCGCAAAAAGTTCAATACACTTTTTGTCCCCCGCCTTTTCGAAGAAAAGTGGAGGGACACTGTTTTTGGCTTTCCGTGGTGCGTGGCGCGTGATGAGTGGTTCCGAGTTTTTAGTAAGGTACCTTGTCCCCTTAACTCCTCCCACAGTTTTTGTCCGATCCTTTTGAAACTTTACAGGTGCTTTAAGGATGGTCTGAAAATGTGCATGTCTTTTTTTCAGAATCCTGAAATTTTTTTTATCACTTTTTACACATTTTGAACTTAGACATTTTTTGAGTTCTAGTATTACAGAAGTCTATAAGGAGTAGGTACCTTGTCCCCTTAACTCCTGCCACAGTTTTTGACCGATCCTTTTGAAACTTTACATGGGCTTTAAGAATGGCCTGAAAAATATGCATGTGGATTTTTCAGAATCCTAAAATAATTTTTTAGCACTTTTTTGCATTTTTAACTTAGACATTTTTTGAGTTCTAATATTACAGAAGTGTATAGGGTGTAGGCCGATCCTTTTAAAACTTTGCAGGTGCTTTAAGAATGGTCTGAAGATGTGCATATGTTTTTTTCAGAATCCTGAAATTATTTTTTATTACTTTTTACACATTTTGAACTTTGACATTTTTTGAGTTCTAGTATTACAGAAGTCTATAGGGAGTAGGTACCTTGTCCCCTTAACTCCTCCCACATTTTTTGGCCGGTCCTTTTGGAATTTTACATAGGCTTTTCAAATGGCCTGAAAATATGCAAATGGATTTTTTAGAATCCTGAAATAATTTTTTAATACTTTTTCCGCATTTTTTAACTTAGACATTTTTGAGTGCTAATATTACAGAAGTGTATAGGGAGTAGGTACCTTGTCCCCTTAACTTCTCCCACAGTTTTTGGCCGATCCTTTTGAAACTTAACATTGGCTTTTAGGATGGCCTGAAGATATGCATTTTTTTTTTTTTTTTTTTTTTTTTTTTTTAAATCCTGTCATATTTTTTATTTCTTTTTCCGCATTTTTAACTTAGACATGTTTTTTAGGTACCTTGTCCCCGTAACTCTTACCATAGTTTTAAGTCGATCGTTTTGAAACTTTACAGGTGCTTTAAGGATGGTCTGAAGATATGCATGTGAGTTTTTCAGAATCCTAAAGTTATTTTTATTACTTTTTACACATTTTAAACTTAGACATTTTTTTAGTTCTAATATTACAGAAGTCTATAGGGAGCAGGTACCTTGTCCCCTTAACACCTCCCACAGTTTTTGGCCGATCCTTTTGAAACTTTACATGAGCTTTCAGGATGGCCTGAAAATATGCATATGGATTTTTTAGAATCCTGAAATATTTTTTGATTACTTTTTCCGCATTTTTAACTTAGACATTTTTTGAGTTCTAATATTACAGAAGTGTATAGGGAGTAGGTACCTTGTCCCCTTAACTCCTCCCACAGGTTTTGGCCGATCCTTTTAAAACTTTACATGGGCTTTTAGGATGGCCTGAAAATATGCATAGGGTATTTTTCAGAATCCTGAAACAATTTTTATTACTTTTTCCGCATTTTTAACTTAGACATATTTTGGTTTAAACATATTTTATTACATAATACAAGTACAACAAAGTAACAAATTTGACATACAAACGATATAGGATTAGAACGAAAGCATATAAATACTTATAGAGTTCTTCTCCTCTACGGTGTATATTTCGTTGTTGACTTGAAGGCAGATCGTTTCACAGATCAAGGCAAAATGTTGTGGTTTATATCATGTAAGAAGGTAAAATAAATTAGTTGACAAAACACACACAAAAAATATAGAATACAAAAAAGAAATAAGAATAAAGAAAAATTATAAAAAAAAATAAAAATAAATAGATAAATAATAAACAAATAATTCAATAAGTGTTTGTATTAAGAAAACAGTAGTAGGAATCAAACAGTGTGTAACAAGGTATATGAAAATAGCATTCTTGGAGAGGAACAACTGAGCTTGCATCCACAGGCAGACAATGCAGATATTGTTCAGGACAAGTTGTACCTGCAACATGCATTTACTACAGATTTAAAACCGTTTAGTGTCCAATATAAATTTATGAACTTTATCAAAAATGGCTTTGTTTATGTCAACAGAGAGGTTTGAGCTGCCGTATAGCAACAGATTTAAAGTAGGTGTCTGAATTGTAGATTTAGTTCTAATATTACAGAAGTCTATAGGGAGCAGGTACCTTGTCCCCTTAACACCTCCCACAGTTTTTGGCCGATCCTTTTGAAACTTTACATGAGCTTTCAGGATGGCCTGAAAATATGCATATGGATTTTTTAGAATCCTGAAATATTTTTTGATTACTTTTTCCGCATTTTTAACTTAGACATATTTTGAGTTCTAATACTACAGAAGCGTATAGGGAGTAGGTACCTTGTCCCCGTTATACCTACCACAGTTTTAAGCCGAACCTTTTGAAACTTTACAGGTGCTTTAAGGATGGTCTGAAAATATGCATGTGGTTTTTACAGAATCCTGAACTTATTTCTTATTACTGGATTCCTGCTTCAATACTTAGGTAAGTGATACAGGATCAATGGTCCTCTGGTTAACTTACCCATTTTTTAACACCTCAAATAAAAATAAGGCGGGGGACATAAATTCCCCATGGAATTTGCTTGTTAATATAGAGTACTGCCTGGAATCGAAAGTGCTAATTAAAACTCAAATAAAGTGAAACAATTACAATTTCACCAAAATAAATGAAGGTACTATTTTTGGACTATCTTGAATTTGCTGCCAGGTAGGTGTATACTATTGACACACTTCCGCTTGGAAACTGTCATGGCGACTTTGTTACTTGTTGCATGTCAGAAATAATGACTGACCATTCTAACAAACCAAAGAAAACACAACACACACACACACACACACACACAAATAAAAAAATGTTCCTCAATGACACAACTACAGATACACAAAGAAAAAAAAAAAAAAAAAAAAACGATCATGAATAAATGTATCCCCCAAAATTTGGCGAGATAGCTAAACGACGGTAAGGCGTATTCTTCTATATTTTCTTCCCCTATTACTTGTTTTCTGCACTTGCAGTCATAAATAGCAGCCAGAATTTATCGCAATTGATGAGCATTTATATCATACAGGTTTAATAACGGGGCGTGCTGCTGAACTGAAATTCTCACATCCATATCCCACCCATCAATTTTTACCGACAGTGAATGTCCAGCGAGACATTAACAATTTGTATAAGTCCTGACTGCCAAATGTATAGTGCAGATTATAATTTTATTTAATTTGGGATCATTTAGCCCATTTTGGCTACTTTGAAAATCGAATATCGCTAAATCCAATATTAGGTTGCGTATACAGTATCGCAGACTAAATAGCACATTGCTATATATAAAGAGACTTGATAAAACCAAGTCGCCGATTTCGATTGACACAAACGTAAAAATTAGGAAATTGAAAGCGCAGACAGACAGACATGGGCCCAAATAAGTGGGATGTAATCAGAAGTCCATTGAAAGTAAGCATTACCTTGTAAGCGCGTTTCACCCCATGCCTTCAACCCGAACAGAGATTTTGGAAGACAAGGGAATTTAGAAAGTCTGTTTATATGACCTGTTACTATATTTGATCAATCCTGTCTAGCACTATAATCACCTCGATAGCGAAGAGGGAATTCATTGTTTTCCTTTTCTTTAATGTACGGCAGGTGTGCGGTCTGTCGTGATTTTTTTTTTTTTTTTTTTTTTTTGTTTTGTTTTGTTTTATGTTTTTTTGTGTGTATGTTTCGTCTTAGTTCCATTTGTTGGCTTTATTCTGTGATTCTGACTGTTCTATAGTATTTCCCAGTAAGCATACTTTATAAATCTATAGCGGGCCGTTATCTGTTTGCTAGGGTAGCTGACGGGTCGATAAAGGCCCGCTATAGATTTATAAATAATGCTACCTGTGAAAGTTTTACTAAAATTATTATTTGTACCAAATAATAATAATAATAATAATAATAATGGATTCAAAACCACAGAACCTGTGTAGCCTAATCTAGATTTCTCGATGATGACACATGGCAAGGCCAAAATTCCTGAAACAGGCAGCTCAAATTCGGTGATTACGATATTAAGTACTTGCTGATAGTTGTTTGCTTGTGTGAAATTACTTTATATACCTAGATTACGATACTTCGCAGAACCTGATAGTCAGTAATTTAGTAGATTATTTCAAGGGACGGTACTCATTCTTCCAATTCTACATTAAAGACATATTTTTTTCCTTCTTTGGCTAGACCCCCTCCCCGCCCCCCCCCCCTCCCCCTTTATGATCACCCCCAATATACAGTCCAGATAACAGAGCGCACATCAAAGGGTTATCTTATCTAAGTGATTATGAAGCCATTTTAAGGATGTTAAGTCTCCTTAGGTGGGGCCCTATAAGGGTTAATTCGTGTAATTTAGCAGTATTCAATATGCTACATTAGAATTGATTAAATTCATTTGCAAATTTTGCATTTAATTTTTTGATTTGTATTGTATCACATTATTTATTTATTTATTTATTTTTCTTTTATTTTTGATACTTTTTTTTCCAAAATACGAAAGTGTTTTTTCTTGCATTATTTTTCTTTTATTTTTGATATTTTTTTTCCAAAATACAAAAGTGTTTTTTCTTGCATTGTGAAAACATACAAATAAACTGAAAAATAAAAATAAAATAGAAAGTTTTATTTATTTATTTATTTATTTATTTTCTAAAGTAAATAAGAACACCGCACAATTATTCCATAGCTGCATAAAAGACTAAATATTTTAGCTTCAATCAAATTGAACCTGCAAATATTTTGTCTTGAGACTAATTATGAGAGTTCACTAGAAACGAAGAACAAAGGAATACTAAATATTTATAATGGAATTATCAGAAAGTTTTCTTCAAGTTTTTCTAAGTATTGATATTTTTATTATTTTTCCATGTCAGAAAGTTCTTAGACAATTTAGAATGTGTATTTTATGCTATAAAGCTTCTTTTTTTAAATAAATAAATGAATAAATAAATAAATAAATACTATCTATCTTAATAATTTTCTTTATTTGATCCAAAGAAACAGATAAAGTGGGCATTTGTTGATAAATTAGCATATAAGCATAAATATCTGTATTTCTCCATAAAACATGTTGTAGGTATTCATTAGAACTGCCTGTGAGAGGCAGTTCTAATGAATAGCAACCAGTTATATTTTATTGAATAAACAGAAAACAATCATCAAATTATCACCAAATTACCCATCTTATCTGTTTCTCTGTCTTCATCATAAACTTTACTGATATCAAATCTTATTTCCCCTTATCAGGCCTCTACCTGTAAGGGTGGCCTTAGTCACCAAGAATTTCTTACCTTAATCTCCTTAAATGTGTCTTTAAGACTTGTGCGACCAGCGAAGAATAAACATGCAGCCTGATCAGAGCCATCGCTGATCACATGCACCTTCTACAGCCTCCGGGCTATCCAAAAAGGGATAAAACGAGCGCCATTGCCATAATGGATGGTACAGACTGATCTGAGTCTTTGCTTGTCACACGGGCCTTATTGTAGGTTTTGTCGAGCTCTGGCTTACTTTGTATTGAAATGGAGCTAAAGACTCGTCTGAACCATTTAACCCTTGAGATTTTGAAAGCAATTGTTCCATCGTTGAATTTGGACACGCCCGTTATTGCACATAGGGATGTCAGACAGAAATCTATACAGATATGCAAACACTGTAGATCCTGATAAGATGTTCCATGAAGAGCCAGCTTATCTGAATTTACATTGTTTGCAAAAGTAATTGGTTTGGTCTACAAGAACGACAGAGTTAAGGGGAATTGATACATTATCAAGAGAGGTGATTCTGTCCGTTTGCCTCCCTTGTAGAAAGGAGTCTACTCTAAAAGGCAAGGGCAAACCACTGGGATCCAGTTTTTAGAGTAAATCCATTTTCTCAAGGGAAATTGTAATAATGAAAGCAAACAGCAAAATTATAAGTGAAGGAACCCTTTCTTAGTTTGTAAAATGGACTTTTCCGTCATTGAAGATGGTCACGTATATTATTGTAAATAGAAGTGTCAGTAAAATATGAAACAGAATAGCAAACGAGGTAAATCCTGATGAGACGGTTCGTTCGTTACCAGCCGTCTCATCTGGATCAACACAGTTTGCAAAGGTATTGCGTTTGGTAAGTAGGGATGAAAGGGTTCGAACTAAATTCTTTAGCTTCAGAATGAAGAAAAATCATTAGTAGAATCATAAGCAGTCCGGCAACCGGCACAAGTACTATTGAATTTGCGTCTTTTTCCTGCACCCGGGCGCGTACAATGTGGGTTAAGGACTCTGACTCCGAGGGTATAGAACTTTCTCGTACTCATCTGAGCATGGAATTCCCTCTGCTAACGTTTGAAGCTGCCAACAATACTTGGCATTTTAATTTTTACAAGCAGATAATTGTTCATGCATAGCTATGTTTAGCAAGAAAAAAATACAACTGTTTAAGATTTATTAGCTGGACGAATTTTATGCTCAGCTGAGTTGCACATGAAAAAAAAAAAAAAGGTTTATAACCTTGGGGTCCGGACTCAGCTTTGGAGTAAAAAATGGGTGTAATATTTAAGGCATTTGAGATATTAAAGTCAATTATTGCATAAAAAGCAATGCCGCACGTTTTTAACAGCCGTGCATTAACCGGCGAAAAGCCGTGTATTAACAAGGCAATTCACGCGCTGTTAATGCACGGCTACGCAACTTTCAATATGCCTGTATCAGGGCCACAAAATTGCTGCCATCACGAGATGTGTACTGCCCGGCCCTAGAACGAGCATAGCCCGTGGAAATTGCGTTCGCGAGACATCAGTGAAAAGGCGAAACAAAATAGTGATAGAAATAACGCGAAATGTAGCAAATGTTTTTACTTTTTATGCAATAATAGCGATCGAACTTGGTTTTTCAATGTATTGACATTCGCCAGGTCCGTTGGGAGGTGTTGAAAACCGCGGCCTTCGGCCTCGGTTTTCAACCCCTCCCACGGGACCTGAGGAATGTTAATGCATGAAAAAACATGTTTGATCCCTATATTGCATGTAGCAATTTTCTTTAGCTCTGGCTGCCGATATATGCGTTGATTGCCACGAGCCATCAATCATGTTTCATAACATTGATTGAATTTGATTTACATTTTTTATGTGATGTTTGTCTGATTGAGGTAGAGAGCATTTATTCGAGCCACACAATCCGTTTTACATAAGTTTGATCATAGATGAAGATTAAGTGCCAGTACAATTTATTTAAAGTCATTTTATAGCGGTGGTTCTGGTGTGTTATTGTCATTTATGCGGCCCTGTGGCCGTACGTTGCGGAGCGTTGTTCTGTTTGTTATTTAATGTTGTGTTAGGTGGTTTCTGTCTAGATTTGTGATCACATTGTTGGGGAAGAGGGAGCTGCTTGCTTTACGTTTCGTTTCATATGTCTTGAGTACTGGCTGGCATGAATTGTTTGCCATTCAGTTTTGTGTTATTGGTAGGTTATGATGTGTAATTGTGGCCGTGTCTAAACATCTTCAATACATTTTAATATTTTAGTAGGAAGAACTGAATTAGTCAGGTGCATAACAACTTAGTCTACTATATAATGCAATGTAGCAGCTTTTATAAAAAAGCTGATTTGTAGGTATCTATAGCTCCAGATAAGGCGTTTTTTTCTCAAACCAAAGCTGTTTATACTTGTCTTCTTATTCCACGAAAATTTATGTTGTGTACTCATTAGAAGAGCATCAACGAGGCGCTTCTAATGGGTATCCGCAACATATGTTTACAACAAAATTATAAGAAAAATATCCCTCTGATATCCCTCTTATCTGGAGCTATGTTATCAAGCTATAAGCCTGTTAAAATACCAAAGACTGCAAAGATGGGAATTTTCGTAAAAGTTCTAAAACCTCAAGAAGGACTTTGGCCTTCGCTAATTCATGTGTTCTAACCTAATTTGTAATTATAAATCTAGAACGGTGCCGTTCTTACTTTACTAGTTTTTAAACCTTATGATTTTTGTAGTTATTTCTAAATTTGTATTCGACAGAGGTACATTGTGTCCAAAAAAACTCAAAAACAAATTAGTTTACTTCTGGTACTGTAACGCGTTACCAAAAGGTTAATTACATGGCCGCGCCATGCGAAATCGTGTCCTCGGGCATATGCGGACAGTGAAGCCCCAGATCAGGTTGCGCATCATCCATGCAGTCTAATCAGTGCATTCCCTGTGCACTAACAATGCAAAATGTATGAATGGAGAGAAAAGGACAATATTACCTATTCGAAGGTTCTGCTTAGCTTGATGCGGCCTACATTGGCTGGAGTGCATGTCACGTGGTAGGACAAGTACATGCCATAAATATTAACACCAAACAGATATGAGCCGGGACAGAGCATTATCTACAATATTGCACGTGCGCCGAGCGAAGACTCTAATCAATCTGTGCATCCTCACTCCCTGATCCGAATCTTTACTATCACAAAAACATGCCTATATAATTTTGACCCCCTTTAACTACACCTGTATATAGTAAAAGTTGGGTTCATATTGGTATACATTATTTTTCTTGTTTCTGCACTAAACAAAGAATGTGGGTACTCGTTAGAACCGTCTCGTCGAGTACCCACAATCTATGTTTTAAACAGAAATATGAAAATATTAGAATTTTATGTCGGAAAAATAAAAAATTGGCGGCAAAATTTTCAGTATATTTGAATAGGCATGTCTTCTTCACGCAGAGCATTCTGTGGGAAACTGAGGATCCAAAATGTCGTAAGACGGACAGTAAAGTCTGATCAGACCGTGATGAAGTGCAGGGTGATCTGAGTCTTCACCTTTGTAGGAAATGCTGTTTGTTGGTGCTTGTGGAGGTTTTACGGCCCAATCAACCCACTGGAGTAATGTCAAGTGCGGTAAGTTTACCAAATAACACTTTTTCCAGGGAAGGCTCAGTTCCCTAAGTGGTTAACCAGTAATTGTACATTCATTCGCCAGAAACTGACAACTGCCCGTTCTTGAATTTGCGGAAGGGAGAGAATGACCGTAGAAAATATTTCATGATCACTCTACACGAAAGAATGTTGCCGGACATAGCAGGGATCGAACCGGCTACCTCCTGATCTCCAGTCGGACGCACATCCGACTGAGCTACCAAGAAAGTGCTGTGACCCGGCTTATATATGAGTTTCAGATTGATTTGGTTCAGTATTAACACAATTCACAATTAACACCAACTTTATTTTCTTCTGAAAATCAAAATACGCCTCATTCTAACATTTGGAATATACGAGCAGTTAAAATAAGCTTCAATAAAAGTGTGCCTCTAGGCATATCAGCCATGAATTATACACTAGTCATCTAAAATATTGTTTGTTTTTCCTTCAGTTTCTTCGAACGTTGACGTGTTTCTCGAAATATATCGTACGTCATCGCAGAGTTGTTACTAATTATCTAAGTTAGCTGTCGTTGGGATATGTTGCATGCTTTCATAATCATCTGCAAGATAGAATCAATAAGATATTAATTAGTCAGTCGAGATTTACGAATGTTTATGTTGGTATTAATATACCGTATTCGATCTAATTACCGCACATACTCATGTAGTCACAGTCAAGCAATTCCGTAGTCTTCAGATTACAACCATTGTACCTTTGTAAACTTACGCACACAGTACGGTAATAAGGTCAAATACAATATGTGTCGTAGCCCAAATTGGAATTTAGACAGATCAGGAATCTGACGAGGCAAACATAGGAATTCTTATTTATCTTAAAATCGTCCCCTCACTTCTGACCAACAAATCAGCTATTAGACTGTAGTCTTTCCAATACGTTATGCCACAGGGGCTATTTCAGGCTTTTAAAAGACAATGGATACATTTTTGTTTTAAATATATTTTTAACCTCGAACTAAGAGCATTTGCAATTCATAAAAGTTACCTGCTTTAATTAGTTGAGAAGGTAAAACAGAGACATTCAAAACGGCAAGTTCATTCATACTTAAGAAACATGGGAATTTCTGTTTAGCCTAGCCAGATTTTGGATCTGGCTAAATTTCTGTTTGGAATACGACATACAGTCGAACGTCAATAGTTTGAACATCTTTGGGACCGTGGAAATTTGTTCTAGACATGGGTAGTTCGAACCACTGAGGGTTGATTAAGCGCCACGTCAAGAGGAAAATGGGGATAATTTAGGGTTGTCTTTTTAATCTTCTATAAAATACTAGCATGTTGAGTTTACTCCTTAGAATTGCCTAAATGATGCGATTCTAATAAATATTTATATTTTCATAATAAGAAAATTTCCTTCAAGTATCCTGAATATTTTGTTGACCTATCGAAAGATTTCGATAGGGACTTCAAAACGTGTTGAATCAGCCACGGTAAAGGAACCATCGGTGTTCGAGGTTTTGTACAATACGTTTAATACTAAAGCTACGAATGTTTAAGTCAGCCTTGTATTGTAGCTTTCAAAATTACTAGTTCAGATCGTTGGTGTGTTCCCTGCCTCAGAATACCTTTAAGGGCATTGCTTAGAATTAGTAGTTTTCCGCCTTCTTAACAAGGCAGAACACTCTTGCGACTATTTATTTACTTACCTGTACATCAAGGCCCTTTATAACACCGGTCTACTCAAAAAAAAAAAAAAAAAAAAAAAAAAAAAAAAAAAAAAAAAAAAAATAAAATAAATAAATTAAAAAAAAAAAAATAAATAAATAAAATAAAAAAAAAATAAATAAAGAAGGCTCGCAAAATGGCGCATCAATTTTTCTTTCAGAGAGTACAATGTTCAAAAGAGAGGAAATTAATTTTGTCAGTGTTACCTCCCCTAAAAAGAGCCTTTACCCTTACAACAAATATTAATCACTGGCTTCTGAACCTTTAGGCGTTTCTAAATTGTCTACATACGACATTTCCACACTGTGTACTACGTCACCCTTTCATCTTATAAAATATAAACATATTGGTTTAATTAACCGAATGTTTATTCGAATGAATACCCAATGTTTGGCTTGCAACGAAGAATGTGTTTTTTTCACTTCTGATGTTTACAAGTATTACAAATTATGGCCTTGTCAAAAGTCTGTGATGCCCATGTTTACGTTTTGGATAACATTTTAATTAGATTTGGAACTAAATTTTAAAGGCAAACTATTGGTATTATGATGGGAACTTATTGTGCCCCTCTTGTTGCAAAATTGTTTCTTTGTTTTGTTATGAAGAGACTTCATAAAGTCTCTCACGGGAAAATCGGGATGACATAATTGAGGCTTTTAATTCCATTTTAAGATACATTGATGATTTATTATATATTGACAATATTTACACTGACTAAATCGTGGACTGCATATACCCTACTGAACTACAATTAAATGAATTTAACCGAGGCACTGTTTTGGATTTGAATCTATGTATATCTAATGGTCCAGTTTCAACCAAACTTTATGATAAACGGGACGATTTCGATTTTGATAAAGTCAATTTACCTTTTCTGGATGGCGATGTCCCCCCGGTGTACCTCATATGGGGTATACACATATACCAACTTATTAGATTCGCCAGAGTTTTTTTTCTCAAATCTTAGAGACGTTAACAGCCGTAATAAAGCTCTTACTGCAAAACTTCCTAGGCACGGCTATCGTTATTTTAAATTTCGGCAGGCGTTTTCGGAATTTTATCGCAGACACAGTTCCCAGTGGTTTACTCTATTGATCCTTCTAAGGCGGTGGTCCCGGCGTTAGTCTTACTCTTTGTTGCTTTGTGATTTATTCTACGGGGCGATTTATTTTATGTCTTACCTTGTGTTATTTTGGTCTTGTGCTTTTTAATCCTTTTAGTCCTTTAAGGAAACGAGAGCTAATCTTAGTGCTTTTTAGTTAGTGATATCATACGTTTGTTCGATTTGCGCTTGTTTGATTTTGTCTGTTTCCTCTTCCTCTTGGTGTCTGGGAAGGCCTGCGGTTTGTGATTATGGCACTCCCTAAAGTTTTCTCTTACTTTTTTGGTAGAAACGCTATTCATTTACTCTACCATATAGAAGAGTTGCTATGTGTTCCATCGGGACCCTAAGCCGGCTGTATATTCTACTGGCCATACTAAGCCGATGGTCCCAGTCTTAGTCTTACTTTTTGCTGCTTTATGGTTTATGCTACGAGGCAATTTGTTTAAAGCTTTGGCTGGTGATAATTTGTTCTTGTCTTTTTCAGTCCTTTTAGCTTTGTGATTGCCTCGCTTGGTGAAGAAAGCGCTAATTTTTGTGCTTTTCGTGCGTTTGTTCGATTTGCACTTGTTTGGTTTTGTCTGTTTCCTCTTCCTCTTCGCGTCTGGGTTGGGTTGCAGCTTGTGATTGTGGCACTTGTTAGACTTTTCTCTTCCCTCTTTTGTGCGAGGAGCAATGCGTATCAACACACATGCCCAAACGTTCCACTGCTTAAATAATTTGAGTTTGATATCAGCTCTGTTGTATGACGGAAACTGTGTCAAGTAGTTGTGATCATGGTACCCAAGCTATAATCCAAACTCATAAATCCATAAACGAGTGACGAATCAGAATGTTCAGACCTACAGACATGGGCCCCAGAATAAAGTGTGTAATCAAGCATCAGCGGATATTAAGCATTGCTTGGTTAGCAAGCTTTGTCCACCATACCCATAGGCCTGAACGAAGGAAATGTAGGTAGAAGCGTATGTCCGGGAGTTTGGAAGTCTACTTATGACTCGACTTTGGCAAAAACATCAGAAACAATTCTTGAAACTGCCAGATTGTAGTGATTGACCAGATTATGATGTCTCCCATAACCTTTCTTTACCAGTTTGGTTTTTTGATAACCCTGGCTCAACAACTTTGTACTGAGCACTTTCCCACGTTCCATGAAGTCCTGATAATTTGAACAGGCTCTGGCATAAAGGATTAACTATGAAATGTAAACGCCGTATGCTGGCGCAGAAGGAATATTACTGCTCAGGAATGGAAAGATAAGAGTGGGAAAGTTGAAGTCATCCCGTCTGTCGTAAAGCCTAGTAGTAAGCTTTCCATTGTCAATGTGGGGATAAAAATCTAAGTATGAGGAGGATATAAAAAATCTCGAAACTTATTAATAACAAAATAAATTAGAATCAAACATAAACTCTGCCCAATATGTTCGTTGAGATAGGACACTGCAATGTGCCCATGATGAAAATACTTCTAGTTGGATCTAGGTTTGCGACATTGCATTATCAAGTCTGTTATGGTACCATGACCGCAACTACTTATGAAGATCCCTGTTTTGCTCTCTAATGTACAACAAAAACAGGGTATACAAGGGTGTACAATAAAAGGCTAGATATCAGAAATTCTAAGTTATTAGCCTATTTTGTTGTTTCTGTAATTCGTTCATATTGCATTTTTCTCTCTAAATATAATTAATAACCAAAAGTAGTATGGAATATGTCCATGAACAGTAACAATTACAGATCATAGCTATGTTCTATGTTTGTGGCTCATCCGGAACATCGTCTACTACAGAATGAGTATTGGCATAGGACTACTGCTCCTCATCTTTGCCTCTACCAAATATTATCACATTGTTTAAAACCGCTAAGAAGTTGAGGAGTGCACAAGAATTTGGCTTAGAAATTTATTCAGGCGAGATAACTAGAAAAAAAAGAACAAAGTAAGAGTTGTCATTCTTGCATGTGATACTTCTGCTTGACCTGATATATGTTCCGAACAAATATCATCAAACTATCTCACAGAGTATTAGAGTTACGGCCTGCACAATATATCAGCTTCAGAGGAGTACATAATGAACAAAGTGAGAGTTGTTCCATTGCATGCAAAAGACCTACTGGTCATTTTCTATGCCTCTACGAACTATTTTCAACATATTTCAAACCATTAAGAGGTAATGGAGTGCAAAGAATTTGGCTAAGAAATTCGATCAGGGGAGATAACTTAAAAAAAGCAAGTTGGTTTCAGGGGAGATAAATACATAACGAACAAAAGAAAGAGTTGCCTTCCTTGCACGCGACATGCCTACTGGTCCTCTTCTTCATCCCAAATATTATTAAAATATCTCTGTTCATCAAAGTTATGGAGTGCACGATGATACGGTTACGGACGGACGGACAGACAGACGGATGGCCTCACGCCATGCTGACCGCAATATCATCCGAACTTATCAGTCGGGGATAAAAAAGGGAATTACTCCGAAAGAACCCCGACGGACAAAAAAAAAAAAAAAAAAAAAAAAAAAAAAAAAAAATACGGGTCCGATAATATTTAAGTTTCAAAATCCTAGCTCTAACCATTTCTGACCATTTCCAAAGCGTAAGGGACAAACAGACAGAAATGGAGAAGCTCAAAGGTCGAAAAAAGTGACGAAAATTGTATTGACGATAATGCAAAAGCACAAGCACATCTGCAAATCATGACAAAAGGGTTTGTAAAGTTTAAAATTGATCGATATTAATCTGTAGGAGGAGTTGCGCACACAAGATACCCACGGTAATTCACTTTATTAGTACTAAATTCCTAAAACTGGCTTAGTTCAAAAGTCAAAAAAAGTGACAGAAATTCAATTGACGATAATGCTAAAACCATATGCACATCTACAGACCATGACAAAAGAGCCTACAATGTTTCAAATTAAAGCGTAAGGGACAAACAGACAGAAATGGAGAAGCTCAAAGGTCGAAAAAAGTGACGAAAATAAAAGTCAAAAAAAGTGATTAACTCCACCAAGGAGAACCCCGAGGGAAAAACGAAAACAAACGGGTCCGCTTATTTTTCATACTGATGCGCTATATAAAATTTCAGGATCCAAGCTATAACCGTACCTGACCGTATGCAAGTGTAACGGACAGACGAAAGAACAGACGGACAGACAGACAGTAGGACGGACGTCGTTCCGACAGATTGACACTTATTTGATACTCAATGTAAAATTTTCATAGACAATAATGTAAAGTACCCAATAGCAGTTAAACATACCCAACAAGACCCTCATTTTTGTTGGGTATCATGGAAGAACTGAAGCAAAATATGCCTATTTGTGTGCCCAGATAGACGGACGGACAGGCCCAAACAAATATGCACCCTTAACTCTTCTAAGGTTATAATAATTAACCCTTTGATCCATGCAGACCAACACAAAAACCTTGGCAAGAAGCGCACATTCAGATCAGACGGCTAGTGAAAAGATTAAACACATAACCAAGACCGAAATAAAAAAGCACTATATATATCTTTAATAAGTAGCACAGATAATGTTTCATATCAAAACCAACCGTTTGTTTTGTAAGTAGCAAAGCAACTGTCCGATATCGAAACCGATCAGTAATAACGATACTGTCCTACGTATATCGAAATCAACCATTGCCTTAAATAAGTAATATATATACACTTAAAGCCAAAAGTAACTTTACAGCATATATTTATACGTTTTGCTGAGTGAAATTTAAAAACTATTTAAATGATGTTAAAGAACAAGCATTTGTGCACATGATATACAGTACTTGAGCCCTATCGGTCAAACAGATTATCAAAAGGGGCTCTCTCAAAACAGAAGGGATCAGAATCAAAAGTTACGATATTAATTCACTTTTGGAAGGTCACTGTATCTTAAATACGGGTTTATTTCAGTAATCAATTTAGACCCAGCTTTATTCGTTTAGACATGTATTGAAAATTGTTCTTAAATTAACAAAATAAAAAATTCTGCATCATCTATTGCGAACTTCAGAACGCGTCGATTTTTATTGAGAAGGCCGTTTGATCTAACTTAACAATGTTTGTAATGATAATCTTACAGGTTATTGTCATCCATTTTTCATTTGACATAATGAGAACTTTTACATCTTTTTTTCTGGTCATACACTCTTTGTAGAGGCCCATACAAATCACCGTTTAAAACTTTCAAAAAATATCGGAGATATGGCTTTTTCGAGCACCGAAAGTTTACTATTGTTTTTATTGCAAGGGAGATAATTTCAACGTGAAACAAATTTGAATAATTGCCATTAATTAGCCGGGTAGAACTGAAAAATTGTTTTGCAGGGAATTTTATCGACATGCAAAGGCCTTTTAGATTTTGTATTGAGAATCATGTTCTGCTTTTGAATTTGTGAGAAAATGTGAAAATACTGTTTTTGATGAAAAGGTAGGTAACTCGAGACTGGAATCACTTACACGAATGATTTCTCTTGAATTCTGTTGAAACTAGCTGTGGAAAACAACTGAACTTACTTATTGTAAGCAAACCAAAGTAGAAACAAAATTATTCATCAATAAAAAGTGACAAGTTACTTTTGGTTTTAAGTATTTATAATATTGATAAGTAACTAAGATACTGTACCATATCGAAACCAAACACTCCCTTTAATTAGTAATACTGACACTGTCTCATATCGAAACCAATCAGTCCATTTAATAATTAACAAAAATACTGCCTAAAATCTAAACCAACAAGTCCCTTTAATTAGTTACAGGATGCTGTCCATATCAAAACCAACCATTTCTGTTAAAATGAACTAACAAACATATGGTCCCATATCGGAACCAACCATTCCTTTAAAAAGTAAGAAAGATACAGTCCCATATCGAAACTGGCCATTCCCTTTAATAAGTAGCAAAAATATTGTCCCATATCGAAACCAATTATCTGATAATAAGGATACATATCAAAACCAACCAACCCCTTAAATAAGTGACAATGGTTCTTTCCTACATTGAAAGTAACCATTCTATTTCATAAGTAACAAAGATGCGTCCCATATCAAAACCAAACATTCTCTTTAAAAATAACAAAAAGTACTGTCCTTTATCAAAACCAACCATTCCCTTTTATAAGTAACAAACATACTGTCCTATATCAAAACCAATCATGACCTTTAATAAATAACACAGGTACGATCCCATATAGAATCCGGACATTCCCTTTAATAAGTAACAAAGGTACGAGGGCGCTCGTACTGTCCAAATCAAAAACCTTTAACAGTTAACAAAAGTACGGTCGCATTTAGAAACAAACAAATCTCTTAAAAAATACGGTTCCATATCGAAAGTAACCATGCGTTTTAAACAGATTATTACCTTCTGGCTTACTAGTTAAGTCTGAGGATCACATTCAATGTAGACATCTCTCTCGTGTTTGCAGCTGGATCTACCCCAATCATCATCGAAACACTGCTGTAAATTATCTTCTGTCCCTGTGCACCTGAGGTTGTGCATCCATACAGGACCAGTACCTTTCTTCGTCTTAGCTGCCACAGATCCGCCCCTGAATATAAACGAACGTAAGCTAAACTTACTCATTGTACTGATATATCGCACGATTTAATCATAAACCAGCGCGCAACTTGGGGACAAATTTTAACATACTCAAAGGTTTTGTGAGCGCTCTGGTTAGAAATGTTGGTGTTTGCTATTTCAGTTTAAGTTTAATACGTTTAATTTCTGAAGGATCTTTCAGACTGCTGCAGCATGCATAGATTTATTTTTAACGCAAATTGATACACTTTTAATGACGGCAGCTCTGTCAAATGTTTTTTTGCCTCGATTCTGGAGAGGGTCTTTTCTAAACAGGAAAGAGTTACTCCACACCAGATCGGAGCATAATATGTCCTTGTAGAGTGAACCTTTTTGGAAGAGGTCCGACGTGCAGAAAAGCAAACAGGAAGTTAGAAAAGATGTAGTTGTCATCCTTGTTAAAATTGTGGTAAGACTCCAAGTGTATCCATTCATCTTTAACTCATTTAAGCCTAGTGGACTCTTCTACATTAACTATTTGGATAGGTCCATTTCCTGTATAAGGGGTGTCTGGTTTATTAATATCATGTTTTGTAGAAATTTCTGAATATAATGCAAACAGCAGAGACCCTACTCGGACGCCGCGTTCTGTGGCGTCTGGTCTGGGTTTACATTCTTTAGCAAAGACCCTTTTATGGGACGCTAGCCTTAAACCTCAGTATTGCGTTTGTTGCACATCGCTGCATAAGATGACATATACTACTGTGATACCATCAATATGTGAAACGCCGTCAGTAATGCACATGGCAAGTTTTTCTCTTAGAAAAAAAAAAACAACATCATGCTCAACTGATTATTTGACAGCATTTTCTATGGCTACTGTCTTGATTTCTCCATAGACTGAAGTGTCTGTTCACAACAAGTGGCATTATCAGATTTAAATGGGGGACTACTTAAGTTTCTAATAACACTGGTTTTTACACTGTTATATATAATTATAAAACCTTTATTTTTAACGTAGAAAACCTTTTTAAAGCGTCTAATTTGATTATTCTTTAAAGCAGATGAAGGATTTAGAATCAGGTTTCGGCGACTTTTTTTTTAGTTTTGAATTTCAAAAGTCATCATGTGAGTTTCCCTCTGATAGTACGAGGATGAGTCAATAAGTAACCAGCCTAACTTATTTTCGGTTGAGATCCACCTCTTCTTTTTCGATGTAATTGTCCTCTAGTGTGATGCACTTAAACCAAGGGTGTTCAAGTGCCATCAGCCCAGAACTGAAACAAGCCAGGGTCCTTTCCATTGACCCACTCTTCAACTTCTGTCACGACTTCTTCATCAGGCCGGGAATTAAGTCCACGGATATCCTTTTTCATGTTTGGGAATAGGAAGAAGTCGCCAGGAGCTAGGTCAGGCGAATAGGAAGGATGTGGTATTAATTCATACCCGTTTCGCTCTGAGCATCCATTGCAACTTTGCAAGTGTGGACTCTCGCGTTGTCCAGTTGCAGCAAATCACCTTTAGAGAGTTTACCTCGGCGTTTTTCTCGGATGGCGGTTCTCAGCTGGCCTAACAAGTTTGCATAGTACACTCCAGTTATTGTACTTTTCTTGGGTAAAAAGTCCAACATAATAACGCCTTTTGCGTCCCAAAATACTGTGGCCATCACCTTGCCAGCAGATGGTTGCGTCGTGAACTTCTTTGGCCTCGTAGACCCGAGCCCTACCTACTGACGACTCTGAGCTTTATTCTCTGGCTCATAATAATGAACCCAAGTCTCATCTACAGTCACCAGACGCAAAAAAAAATCATCTTTTGACCTAAAACGCTTCAACAAGGCGCAGCATACTGATGCTCTGGTTGCCATTTGCTCATGGCTAAGGGATGTGGGACCCAACGGGCTGTTAGCATGCGCATACCTAAACGATCATGTAAGATTGTTTAAACGCTACCATGTGAAATGCCTAACGCCTGCGCTATTTCTTCCACCTGAATTCGCCTATCAGAGTATACCAGATCCCGAACTTTCTTACACATTTCTTCGTCGGTGGCATCCAGTGGGCGTCCAGACCTGGCTTCATCTTCTAAAGACGTTCTACCGAGTTTGAATTCCCTTATCCAGAATTTAACCTAAGCATTAGGTGGTGCAGAAGACCCATTAACATCGGCTAACTCGCCGTGTATTTCCTTGCCTGTTTTACCTTTTAAATATAAATACCGAATTACAGCACGGTACTCAACTTTAGATGAAAAGCATGTCTTTGCATCACTAGCCATGTTTGACATTCAATATCTTATTTAAGAATGACTCGATACGTGTGCAATTTTGTACCCATGTATAAAACATATATTGAAACAAAACATGAAAATCGTGACCGTCTCAGTCCATCGGAAAAGGGATAGGCTGGTTATTTATTGACACGCCTTCGTATTATCAGTATTAACCAATTGCTTAACAAAGCATCATTTTATTGGCATTTTTGCAGTTTTTTTAATATGATCTCGATCATATAAAACGTATGAAAATGCGATGCCTCACTAATCCGATTGATACAGCACGTCGGAAAGGTAAGTGTTTGGGCGGAGGGGCGGGAAGAAGGTGGAGGGCAAGTTTTTTTCAGAGAACAACACAGTTTGGTATCTTGCATTCTAACAAACTTCATCCTACTGCATCAGTTTGTTAGCTGCTCCAAAACATATACATAACGAAAACATGCCTATTCAAGTATATTGAAAATTTCACCACCAAAAACTGAAAGTTTTCAGATATAAAAATCTGATATATTTCATATTTCTGCTCAAAACATAGATTGATTATGGGTACTCGTTAGAACCGCTTCGGCGAGGCGGTTCTAACGAGTACCCATAATCTATGTTTTGAGCAGAAATAAGGAAAAAATATATACCCCTGTAAACCCCAGCTTTACTATATAAAAGTGGGGTTTAAGGGGGTTAAAATTATATAGGTATGTTCTCGTGATGACAAGGGCTCGGAATTGCATGCGCACCTTAGATGAGCACATACATTTCTCTGCTTATATGAAGACCAATAATAGTTGGGTTTTTTTTTCATATTCATTAGCAGAGACAATTTCCTGCTCAGTTATGTTCATCAAGAAATACGAGTAATTTGCAATTGTCAGTAATTTGAGATTTTTTAGCAGTACAAATGTCATGGTAAGCTGTATTTTGTTCTTTATCATGTTAATGGAAATCTCAATGTCGTCCACAAAATGCACATTTTGTATCACTTTTGTATGACACATCAATGCAAAATCATTTCGGTCTAATATAATGCAAATATCGTTTCCGTAGACAGGCTTTCGCTACAGGTCATTTAACTAACATTGCCAAAATGAAAGTACTGCTTTGGACCAGACAATAATAAGTTTCTGGGGAGGAGTGGGTGGGAGTTAAAACTAGCTTTACAGGCTGCCAACCCTCGCCTTCAGCTTCCAAAACGGTAAAACATAAGTTTGTTCAGTCCTCCTAGATGTCTTCTAACTCATCCATAAATCGTTACGGGAAACAAGTAAGTGAAAATAAAATATTAATTTCATAAGACAATGCACATTATTTCTAGTTCTAAATCCACCACGCGTTAGGCAACTTTAAAGACCTGATGCCATAGGTATGAGAAATATTGTAAAGATATTATTGCGGGTAGTCTACGGATTCTTTTACCAGTTCAATCCTGTGTTTCTGAAATGGGCTCTTCCTGCTTTTAATTTGGACACGACCATAGCTGTGAAAATGGTAATGTCAATGAAACACAACATATCTTTTCGTGGTGAACAAGAAAAATGATGTAGCGCATAAAAATACCTACATAATGGCATGTGCGCCCAGTGAAGACAGATCAGCCTGGGCATCAGCCCAGTCTGATCAGAGTCTTCCCTGTGCGCTCAGTGGTTAACTCAGAAACCAAGCTTTCTTCATGCGGAGAGCGAAGTCTCTGATAAGACTGGGCTGATGCCCAGGCTTATATTAATCTTCGCTGGGAGAACATGACATTTTTATTTTTATTATTTATTTATTTGTTTTTATTTTGTTTCATGCGCTGGCTGAAATATCGAGAATTTTTGGTCAAAGCGTACCATATCTGGAGCTCTGGCTTCAACAATACTTCAGTCAAATTGCGACGGTGTCTGGATGTTGTAGAAAACTCAAAACATACCTTTCGAGTGCTGCCTCGCTGAAATGTCATGCCCCAGACCCGTAACATGATAATCAACCCAAGCGAAAGAGCAGCTAGATATTGTATGTAATAGGTATATAAATTGTTATATTCGGTTGAGCCTGCCCAGTCTGATCATATTCTTTTCTCCCGAAACCCCTCGCAAATGTTTCTAAACGTTTGTATTTTGCAGGTGACTACCCTGCTGATAACTGGAATGTATTTTTGATGCATAGGTCTCGCCAGGCGAAAACATGTCTTCGGGCATATGCGGACAACAAAAGCCAAGATCAGCCTGCGCATCGTCACAGTCTGATCAGTGCCTTCACTGTATTGTTCTATATAAGGCATTTTTTACAAAATATCTAATCCGTATTTATTAGAAGATATTCTGAAAAGTCATGTAAAAATGTAGACAGTTCCAAATAAACATACCTGTTCAGGGGCGGATCTAGGATTATTTGATACGGGTTTCAAATTTCTGCGGGGTTTAAATTGATCCATTTACCCTATGTATTAGAAATGAAAGGTCTGAGCAAAAAATATTGACCGAGATCAGACGCCGCAGGATGAGGCGTCTGATCAGGATCTTTACTGCTGCCCACTGTTGCAGTGATTTTAGACATGTTCGTAGGCAGTAAAATGATCCAAATAAAATTTTAGTAGTACAGTCGAACTTTAATGGCTCGTACATGTTTGGGACCATGGAAATTTGTTCGAGATATAGGTAGTTCGAGCCACTGAGAGTTAATCATGGCGCCGAGTTATGAAGTAAATAGCAAATGTTTTGGAACTCTTTTCAATTTTCTACACAATAATTGTATGTTGAGTGTACTCATTAGAAATCGCCTCGATGAGGCGATTCTAATGAGTACGCACAACATACAACTTCATAATAAAATAAGAAAATTTCCCTAAATAATTGTTTTCTTAAGCTATCGGAAGAATTTCATATGGACTCAAAAACGGGTTCGAGTTAGCCATGGGAAACGAGCCATCGGTGTTCGAGCTATTGAGCTTCGACTGTATAAAGTGAAGAGGAAGGCGTGCAGATATTTTAGGCTAAACCATACCAAGAGTAAACTTTTGATCCAACTTCATGTGCCCTTGCATATTAGTGAATTAACATAGAAAATATATCAGATTAACAGTTGGCAGCATGTGACAAAAATGAGAACTTGACTACAAATTTGTGTTTGAAATCAGCAAAAATTGTATAGCCGACTATCGGTTCATTACAACCGAATTATCATCCACTAATATTCGACTTGTAGAAAATATATTAATTCATATTTTAGCCCTCTTCCAGGTATTTAGTCATAGCTCCAGATCAATTACAGTGGTAGTCACATAACACTTTTCTTATTCTTCTTGAAAACATATGTTGTGTACACATTAGAAACGCCTCATGGAGACGCTTCTAATGAGTACCAAGAACATATGTTTTCATCGAGAAGGAAGAAAAACATCAGTGCTTTTCGTTTATAGAAATACCTTATTTTAGGTTATTTTTAGACAGACGCCATACCAAAAATAACTACTGGAACAGAGGAACCGCCTCGAAACTATCAGTAAGAAAATTACTCTGGGGCTAAAATCAGTTTTTGTTCGCGCGAAACTAAACCCTTCATTTTGATGCAGTTCCAAATTACAAATATATGTTTGGTCCGCATGGGGGTACATCACCGCATCTGCGGAACATCGCAGTGAAATGCATTTAATCAAAAACACTTCAACAAAACAAAGCGAAGGGCTCACAGCAAGAAAGCATGCCTATATAATTTTAACCACCTTAAAACCCACTTTTATATAGTAAAACTGGGGTTTACAGGAGTATACATTATTTTTCTTTTTTTTTCTTTTTGCTCAAAAAACATAGATTGTAGGTATCCATTAAAACCGCCTTACCAAAGCGGTTCCAGCGGCGGTTCTAACGAATTTCCACAATCCATGGTTTAAGCAGAAATATGAAAAATATTAGAATTTTTATCTGATTTTTTTTTTCATTTTTGGTGGTAAACTTTTCAGTATATTTGGATAGGCTTGTTTTCGTAATGGTTGCGATCTAAAGCTAGAAAACAAGAACAACGCAAATAAAATCAAAATAAGCCCGACCACAGATTGTGACACTCAGGTGCCAATAATCTGAAACAGATTAAGGAAGAGCCGTCATTTAGAGGACCGACCCAGAGTCGGACGATTAAAGGGGGGGGGGGAAGCAAAATTAACAACTGTTACTGGTTTAATAACCATGCATGCATTTTTTTCCCGTAAGTCTGACTAACATTAGCGAGTTCAGACACATGAAGGTGAGTACGGATTGCTGTATACAGTCGACTCTCGTTGTCTCGAACTCCAAGGGACTCTATGAAACACTTCGACATATCCGTACTTCGACATATCAGATTTGCGGAAGAGAGGAAAACAATAAATCGAACAACCACCTTAAACAGAATGAATATTTAATTTGACTCCTAAGTTAGAGATATATTGAAAATATTGTGGAAAAGAGGAGAAATTGCTCCTTAGGAGCAATTTCTCCTCTTTTCCACAATATTTTGTTGCCTTTTGGTAGCTCTCTGTGTTAAAACAGGGACCAGATTTTCACTTCGAGATAAGCGGTGATTCGAGATAAGCGAGTTCGAGATAACGAGGTTCGACTGTATTACACGTACTAAAGCCTTACAAAAAACATAAATATTGCGATACTGCGGAAAGGCCTTACTCATGGCACACATGAGTAAGTGGGCAAACAACGTTGTTTCAACGTCGAAGACGTGTGGCTGCTGGGAAGTCACTGGATATTGTGCGACAGCTGCATATTTTCAGTTCAATCATGGTTGATTGCTATGTTTTCCTCTTCAATTGCACGATAGTGGGTGGGATCTTCGACTCTATAACGGTGTTATATATGTGCAGCCATTTGGATGGTTCGGGCCCTCCGTGGTTCAACAAATGGGTGTTTACCACGAACTCTCATTATTAATTAACCTCAGTGGTTGAATTTAAATCATACGATTTGTTTCTTTGCTGTTTCGTTGATTGATTTAGGGAGCTTCTACAAGAGAACCAAATGATCAGTTTGTAATTGTACTACATTTAAAGTTAGAATGAATGACTGGCGCCAGTCCGCGGTAGTATTTACTAAAATCTTTTGTAAAGGCTGTGGTTCTTGTGTTGTTTGTTCTTTTTGTTTTTGACTTGTTGTTACTTGATACGTTTTTTACTTTCTTTTTTTCATGTTTGTCCTTTCTGTTGTCCAGGGCCCAGTTGTTCAAAGCTAACGACATCGTTAGTTAACGATTCGTTAAAATTTACATCGAGTGATACGCAAAAATGCTGAAATTTTTTGCTGAAAAAATGTGAGTAGCTTTTGCAATGCAAAAGCTACTCACATTTTTTCAGCAAAAAATGTCCGAATATTGTATATTGAATCCACTAAAACAGTTAACGAAATGACCCTTAACGAACTCGTTAAGCTAACGACGCTTTGAACAACTGGGCCCTGTTTTTTTTGCATTTACTGACCCCTGGCTAGCATTGTGGTCATCTCGTTTGAAAAGTGGTCTGCTTATATTGTTTTTCTTATGTTTGTGGCATATGTACTGTCTGCCATTGTTCATCCTGTCATCGGGAGGCTATGTACTGCGTTTCTTTGACAGCTTCGATACTGCGTTTATTTAACGTAAAACCTACACAAAGCAGTAGTTCGAACACAGAACGAACAAACAAAGACTGAACAGAAAATCGAGGAGAAACTGCAACAAAAATGCCGCTTGGAAGGGTCAACTGTTATGTGGAAGGGATAGTTTGGGTTTAAATATTTGCTTTTGTGGACGTTTTGCCGCGTCATTAACCATTTTATAGAGGCAGAATCATGTATATGTTGAGAGCAGCTTTTATAAAACAGAACCGAAATAACACACACACACACACACACACACACACACACACACACACACAAACCGTTTGAAAAGGTCAATTGTTATTCAAAAGGGGGTAGGATGGGTTTACATCTGTTTAAGCGGACGTTTAGCCGCGTCCTTAACAGTTATACAGAGGCAGCATCATGTAACTGTTGAAAAACGTAATATTTGTGGGAATAGTCTGCAACCTGCAGGCTGTTCTTATATATATTAAGTTTTAGGACAATCAGGAAAGCATCGTTTATAAAACAGAAACAAAATAATGAACACACATAATGTAGGGGTAGTCTGGGTTGATTTTTATGGACGTTTAGGTTTAAATCTGAATTTGTGGTCGTTTCCTTAACCATTATACAGAGGCAGCTTATGTGACTATCAGAAACTTAATGTTTTATAACAACAATGTGTTTTTGACAGTTAGGAGAACAACCTTACTTAAACAGAATCGAATTCACACACACACGCACGCACGCACGCACACACACACATTAACCAAGGTGACCCTCGTCGCGCGTAAAGAGTCTTCGACTCTCCGGGCTCCTGACCGGCGCCTCAGCATGCCCACATATCTAGTACTTTAGTTCTTTGGCTGAAGTTTTCCTTTAGCTAAATGCTAAAGTAGCATAGGTTCTGGCGAGACGACACGTTAGCTGAGGCTCGACTGAACTTTTGCTGTTCGCTTATGCTGTAATGGCATATTTCTCACGACGCGGTTCAGGTGTATTATTTCATCAAATACAGACGGAATGTCTCAAATACATCTTGTTTTAATTGTTTGAATCCATAATATTTCAAGACCGGTGGATTCATTGGCTATGACATATAAAATTTTGTTTGAAAGACTAGGTTTGAAACAATAATGCCGATTTTGGCATGATCTCCCTAAAGAAATCGAAATCAAAATAAAACTGAGCCCTATATATGTAGACTCATACGAGTACGTGTGTATTGCTTCCTTTATCTATCATGTATGCATATTTATCACCGCAAGTTGTTTAGATAGAGTCCGCATGTCTGTTACAGGATCCTTTCGTATCTGATAGGGTCAGACAGAAAACCCGGCCGATAAAAATGGTGGAATTTGACTGCGATTAGGGGAAAATTCTTTGATTCACCTTAATCCGGACTAATAAACGTGTTGCATGGCAAATGCTCCCTCTTGTCGAAAAACCTAAAAGAAAGGGATAAAGCATGTTAAAGTCCCGAGATACACACAGTATTAAGCAAAAAAGTCCAATACCCAAATTAGCGGCATTTTCCTTTTGTGTTAACAATTTCAGTCAGAATTATTGTCTGGTCCTTCATCAATAAGTAAGTGAATACTTAATTTACATTGTAGCAAAAAAAAAAAAAAAAAAAAAAAAAAAAAATGGTATACACCAATCTTCCATGGGGTCTATATTACAAACATAAAAAATTCGATACGAATGACATAAACGTTTAAAGTAGATACAAACAAATGTAAAAAAAGAGATGGAGAAATGATGTCACGTCCATAATATTGAAATGAGAATTGAAAATGAAGATATGATGTAAATTCAGTGAGTCTTCTAAATCATTGACAAATATATAATACATAAATGCAGGTCCATTGACAAATAGATAGACGAACAGACAGGCAGAGACAACCATACAGACAGGCTGACACAAGAATATATAAGAGCCTAATATTGATATTAGCATGCAATGGCGATGGAGATTTATTACACGTTTAGTGGCAAGTAGTATACATATACCCGTAAGTTACATGCGATAAAATAAACATAAAATACAAAATGTATCTTTTGATCCTTTCAGTGCATTTTTTGACAAAGTTCTCAAATAATGATGCATTCTTTACATTTACAGGAATACTATTCCATACAACAACGCCCGCGTATGATAACTGAAATCATTCCATCATTTCTGAAAATAAATATGTGGGTTTCTGATAAGGTGTTATTGGCCTAAACCACCCACCTAGTTTGGTCCAGAAAACGACATTTCAATTGGTTTCAGTTATGTGAGTACGTTCTTTGCTCTCAAGGGTCACTCAAATTTGAATTTACTTATATACTGGTGTTTCAATAGGAATAAAAGTGTCTTCATGCGCAAAATGAGGACTATGATCAGACTTCGCTTACTACTTGAGTTTTTCGTTGGGCCAACACATCAGAATGTATGTTTTCTCATGCTTAGGCTCATTTATAATGTTTTCACGTTTATCGTCTGGTAAATATCCCGATAAAGTCTGCATGGCTGGCAAAGCAGTCTGTCGTAAATAATAGGGTGAAACCTAAAACAAAATCCTTGACAATCAGACAAAAACGTGGAATTTCACTGTCATATGCAGAATAATTTCATTTATTCACGCTGAGTGCGGACAAGGGACGATTAGAAGTTAACACACAGTGACTCGCCTGTCCAAAAGACCGATAATAGGCAGGCATGAGTCGAAGCATGAAATGAACTCTATTACGGCTACCCCGCGAAGAGCAGTGTGTGCGCTGTCCCAGCCAGGGGATTTAATTTGCTTTGCTACCAAAACAGACATATTAAGGAATTGTCTTGTTTTAACCCTCATTTTTGCATATGGTATATACTGAATGCCAGCCTATTCCTCAATCTGTTTCAGAATTTGGCGCCTTGCAATTGCTGTCTGTGGTCGAGTCAATCGTGCTCTAGTGTTTTAATCTCTTTTGCTTTGACTTCAGATAATAAGTGAGCTCTCTATTTTGTTTCATTGTACTTGTGTGTGTGTGTGTGTGTGTGTGTGTGTGTGTGTGTGTGTGTGTGTGTGTGTGTTACTTTGATGATAAGGTAACGGCTAATAGACAGACTGAACATATTTCATGCTATTTTAAGCAGCAACAGAATAAAAGCGAGGTTTCGATCGAGAAACGCGTTAAGGACCGGCCCCTGCTGCAGTTATTTCTGCTGGGCTTTGCGATGCTGATTCTCTGTTGCGGTTCATTCTTCGTTGCAAGTCGTAGAACTTTTCTTCTTTATTGTGACATTTTCTAAGTAAACTGACTTATGTTTTTTAATACATCACATGTATAAGTGAACCACATCATCAGAAAACGTACATGTGAACATATGCGCCCAGTGAATATTCAGACCAGCCTACACGTTTGAGACACGTCTACACGTCTATTCAGAATTTTCGCATATTTTTGATATCCAAGAATGCAAAGTTCCTTCATGCGGACAATGAATACTCTGAACAAACTTTCCGAATGCACAGGCTGATATGTTAGTTTTCTCTTAACAGATGCTTACTTGAATCCAAGAGATTTACATGCCACCTTGGCTGCCAGAGCGTCGAACTTGTCCTTGCATATTGTTCCCCATTCTCCTAGATAGTTCACCTCGACCCTGCCATTGTACTCTGATTCTCCATCCTTCAGTCGATATGTAACTAAAATAAAGCATAAAAGTAAAACATCAAATAGACATGAGAGAAAAAATATATCAGTAGAGAGAGGGAGAGAGAGAGAGAGTGCCAGTGGATTTTCAATATTACCGGGCTTCATCGCCAATGTATGGCATATCTGACAGAAAATTCGATAGTTAAGTTTTAATACTAGGTAAACGTCTGTACAACGTGTTTTATTTTGGCCATATAAGGTTGGATATGTTGAACATATATCATTTGATATTTGTTAGTAAACAAGAAATGTTTTCTGCAGTTTCACTGTATTGCGCACTCATTGGATCTGTTAATGCAATTGCCAAATTTTAGTTCACTTGTGTTTTTCTAAATGAATACATTTGGTAGATTTTCTATTTATTTCATAGGAGGCATATTTGTTTACTCCTGCACACTAAAGAAAATAAGAGAAGGAACTCGGAAATTGATTATACCAGGTTTCAGAAGGGCTGACATATAGCACGAGAATATTATTTCCCTTTCCCTAACATTATTTCCTGTCAGGGGCTCCTGTTATTTCACTCGTCCTTGGAAGTTTACAGCAAATACTCTGTAGTTTTGTTTTCACCGCGTTTTATTTATCTGTAATAGTCATTAAAAAGGCGCAAGGTTTAGTTTATAAACGACCGGAAAAGAAACCTATGTACGTACACTTCTGCAAAAAGACAGGTATCCCATTTGCTACAGATGTAGACTGCTCTGACATTGATGTCAAGTTATCCCAAATCTGGTCCAATAAATGAGTGTTG
Organism: Anodontia alba; assembly: GCA_964016985.1. Taxonomy (NCBI): domain Eukaryota; kingdom Metazoa; phylum Mollusca; class Bivalvia; order Lucinida; family Lucinidae; genus Anodontia; species Anodontia alba. The sequence goes on from OZ024829.1 coordinate 33,700,064, forward strand.
TGCCATGATTTTTTATTTTATTTTTCTTGCGTATCTCCAAAATTACTTGTTTCTTAGCATAACACGCAGAGGATATAGTACTTACAGTAATGTCATGCAAATATATATATATATATATATATATATATATATATATATATATATATATATATATATATATAGTCTTAGTCTTACTCTTTGTTGCTTTGTGGTTTATTCTACGAGGCGATTTGTTGTGGTTTATTCTACGAGGCGATTTGCTGTATGTCTTTCCGTGTGTCATTTTGTTCTTGTGTTTTTCAGTCCTTTTAGTATTGCGATTACCTCGCTTGGGGGAGAGAGAACTAATCTTAGTGCTTTTCGTACGTTTGCTTGATTTGTGCTTGTTTGGATTTGTCGGTTTCCTCTTCCTCTTGGGGTCTGGGAAGGGCTGCGGTTTGTGATTGTGGCACTCCCTGGACTTTTCTCTTACCTTTATATATATAACTTACATCAATGTCATGTGTTTATATAAAGAGAACAAACAGCACTAAAATGCATAAATATCACCAACCGTTTTGGGGATGTTTAGGTAAACATTTCACAGCAACATCGTCGTCATGACTGCAGTCAGTAATACCCCAGTCGTTATAATTACAGTGGTGCAAATAGTCTACAACCTCTTGACAGTCGACATTACTTAACCAGATTTTTCCACTCCCCTTACCATAATGAGGTACTGATATCGCCGTACCACCGCTGGAAAATACATACAATGATTATCCTAACATTCGATAGCGTTGCGTCCAAAAAAGATATCACAATTACAGAATCGACGTGAGACAAATGCGCGGAGATTCATGCGGAGATTCGTGTTAACAAACCACATGATCCACAATAAATGATGACAAAGACACCTTACGCTTTAACTGACTCACGCCAAATTACATACAAAGGCCATTCTCATCGATCATTGTAGTCATCCAAACAACATGAAAAATCATTTGTTTTTGCAGCTGAGGAAGTAGAATAATTATGCACTGGAGCTCAAGACGGAGACAGTCGAAATGCACATTTTACAACGAGTAACGCCGACAACAACAAGCGCCTGGATGGTCCAGATCGGTGATAAAGTGACAAACATGATAAATTTAGCAACACTATACACCTGAACCATAGTAAATCAATTTGTGAAAACCTTACAGGTGTTTCGTTTCTCTCATTTAAGATGTCTGCAAGTGATAATTATGTTGTTGTAGCCTGAAATTATAATGCTGGGGAAATTATCTTTCTTCATTCGGCGGGTAGCATGCACATGAGCTATACGTTATTGCTACGAAATCGCATTGACTTAAAAGTTTTGCTGCCGATCCAAAATACACTACTGAAAAAGTTCGTCTGATAGAGGTAGAGCATCTTTTAGCCCGCTGATTCTGTTTCCGAATACTCGGTCAGGAAGAAGAAAGACTTTTTCAGCGATTTAGAGATTTCGAAGTTTGGTTCAAACAATTTCCAATAAGATCAGTTTAGCCTGGATTCTGAAATGTAGTTGTAATATTCTGAAGAATGTTTCTTTATAAATCATGTCGTCGTAACGTTATCTCTGTTTGTGCTTTTTACGCTTAAAATGCGATGACCTAGATCCTGAACTCTCGCTTCAACTACTGTACATAGAGGCTATAGACTGGTTTACTGAAGGGGTTTTCCAAATCATTCAGTTCAAGCAGTTGGATGCTATCTATTGCAAAAAAGAAATCGCCGCAGAAATTATCATTTAAGACATTTAACTAAATTCATTGCGAATTGTTCCCAAATCCACGTAACAATGTTTATGCTTGTCTGACTATAATGTTTTATGTTTTCTTACCAAATAAATCTGCTCTCTGGAATAACGTACGAGCATAATGCAGACATAATCCTGAAAACCCAAATCTAGTTAATACAGGGTACAGATTAATTAAATTAATGGAAAGACGCTTACGATACCATAAAAAAGCTTTGAAATAATCGTATAGATGTTAAGTCTATATTTAAAGGAATTAAAATATGATTTCCGGATTTAAGAAATATGCTAAAGATGCATATTTACCATAAATACAATCCCAGAAATCTTTATTACTAACACTTTCAAACAACACTAACACTAACAACACAAATAAATAAACATTATCTTTAGTCTTCCCAGACTCTTCTTTGTATAATATATATATGAAACGTCAAGCCATCAATAAACATAGTTTACCTAATATATGTAATTAACTTCAATGGTTGAATGTAGGGTTACATTCCTGATCATTACCTCCCTTTCTTTGTACAAACTTTCAACATTGTTAATTACATTTAGGGGCCGTCAGCAATATTCTGTCGTGAAAATATTAGTGTCGATATTAATTAGGGAAGATTCATGGTTTATGCGTACACATATTTGTATGTTAGGTTAATATGCGGTTTAACATTTTATGCATTGTATTATTTTCCATTTATACGTTAGAACATACCTGTATATTGCGACAAAGTTAAACTGAGACAATTAGTTTCCGCCAACGACTTCGTAGGTCCGCGGTATTTACTAGGATCAAATTTTATGTTTAGTAGAAGAGAGCATCGATGGGGTCTATTGATGGCCTATTAATGGCCCCATTTTTACTGACTGCTGATTTGTTGCCTATTATTTAGGCGACTGCTGACTATTGTGATGTGGAATTTAACGATTCAGCTCAAACAATCTAAACTATACTATTTTTTTGTAAATAGCTTTGTCGGTTACTGACTGGGGAGCCAAGGTAGTTTTGGTAACCCCTTTAAAACCTCACGATTGTTCATTAATCAAGCGAGACTATGGTGTAATGGTTTACTACAATGTATTGTCATTCGGAAAACAATGATTACCGAACTGAGTTCACGGAATACGCTAATGTCTCAGTTTTATGTTGACGTACTATATCATGTATGCAAGAGGAGGGAAATCAAACCGTGCATATTGCTGGATAGTGCCACTGACTACATTATCTGTAATACTTCTTATATGACCTTGTCTTTGATATGACCCTGTTTTGACCTCATACGAAGATATCGAGAACAGATTGACTAAGCACGAATTATGTGCTATATATGAAAGTGTCAGCGTAAAGAATTAATATTAAAATGGCGTTGTTAAGGCTCCCCACTCACACCTTCGTGGGGGAAGGCATTGATTTTGGTGCGGATCTCGTCGGTGACGAATCTTTTGCGTTGGCGTAAGCGTGACACTTTCTTATCTGCACAATATCTAGTGAACCAGTAATTGGAGTCTTATTAAATTTACATATATATATAATTGGGACATTACAAATAAAAAAGAAAAACAAAAAAACTGACAAGTGTTAGTTACCGTGACTTAATTTTCAAGGTCACAGCAGTAGAAAAAAAGAAAATTCACGGTACGGAGGACATCTCTTTTCTTATAAAAAATGTAATTAGTTCTCTAATATTTTATTATACATGTTTCTACCTAAGTTATCCTTTGGCATCCGTTTTCAGCTAGGGTCAGTAAATGATTTTTATTTATTTGTATCGCTCTGCATAAACACTTATACCATTTCCGAAGTCCAGACTTGCAGTGCCCATCATGCAAAAAGTTAGAAGTCACGAGATGAATGTGACTCCTATGCCCTAGTATTTGTCGAACCAGAAAGGGATCTGTTTTACAAATAAGACAATATGGCCCTAGCCAAATCAAAACGGGCTTTCTAACATGCGCAAAATGTGCATATTCACATAATCGTGGGACTTTGTTCTCCATTAATACATTATTTGATATTCGATTATTCTATTTGCGGACAGAGAAGGTCCTGATTAGACTGCGTGGATGTGCAGGCTGATTTGAGCTTTTGATGTCTGCATATGTAAAAGGACACGGTTTTGCATGGCGTGGTCAAGATTAAAAGAGACTTCGGGCTAAAGGCAATGTAGAGATGCAGTGATTCGGGCGCTGAGGTTTATCAGAGCGATACAAACAGTACCGTAGCATTTAAGATTGTCTGTTTTTGACAAGCAAAATATATAAAGACAATACGATTTCGAACTAAAATGTAGAAATACCAAATGGGTAAGCTTGCTGGTAATTAAAACGTTGTATCTTTTTGTACTGTTGAAAAAGCACAGTATAGTGCTCAAGAATCAAACACTGGTTTTACAAGGACGCAATTCTTGTGACCTCGATCGAAAATACGCCAATGGAATTTCGTTTCCTCGCAAAATCCGCAAACTCTTGAGCTAGGACCTTTGTAAAACATTTAACAAAGGTATGCCTTGAAGAATTATATCACTAGTTATTTCTTTGTTAGCGATTCATGAAAAAAAGCAATGTCATCTTTTGTAGGTATGAATTAATCTTGTTCTCCGTAAGAATTTGCGGTAGAAATACGCAGGGCTTGAATGAGATTTTGAACATTTCTGGAGACGGAACTGAAATTTCTAAACTTTCTGCCAACACGGAGATTTGGGCAGATAGGTTTTGCGTGAAATCTACAGCCTTAAGACCCCCTGAGTACCATCCCTGGTGGAGTTAAATATAAAACATTATAAATAAGCTGAAAATACTGGTGTAGAAAATGTAGCTGGCGAATAATGACGAAATTACTAGAGTGTTCGAACTAAGTCTTTCGACGAGGAGCTAGTTCCGTCGACCTTTTTTCTGTCGTGATAAATATACCATAAAGCTATATTCAAATGGGAAACACTACTTTTAGTGACCAACAAATCTCTCTGTTTTACGGCTCGAAATGGCAGAAACTGGTTCAGATGAGTATCATGACTCGAGGCAAATGAAACAAACCAAATGAATATACTTGATGTGGATCTTATTCGTAGGTTCCAGATGTTCATTTCCTTACTTTGATATGTTGGACACGTTTTTGTTGTTGTACAAATCTTAACATAGACAAAAGTTTGTCAAAACTAATATAGCACTCAATTTTGTGTAAGAGTTGCAAAATGATTTATTAAAGCATGACATGTTTTTGAAGTTCAAATTTTAATAAATGTTAAAATGTATCTAGCAAGAGCATTATTGTATTTATTCATTTTTTTATTTCTTATTCTTTATAAAAGCAATGATTTATGAAGCTCTCGGGGGTTCTGCAATCAAATTCAGTAGCTACGAAGATGAAGAGTTTTGAAAAACATCGAGAATTTTTTTCGGATGTCGCATAATATAGGTGAACATTTCCAACGAAATACCTCTTAGTCAGTACCGATTGGGAATCTCGTGCAAATGTTGTGATTATTTTTTGTGACTTATATCAAATCAAACTTTGGGGGATATCTATCAAAAATCACCAAGTCACTCATCTGACGTCATCAAAAGAGCGCCTCTTGGACCAGAAATAATGTACAATTTTTCACTGGCATTCACTCAGATGCAGATGTCATAATGATGCTGGAATATCTAATCGACAATATTTTTGTGGAGTCCGGCGGAAAGATATTGCAGCAAATAATCGGCATACCGATGAGTACTAACTGTTCACCGTTGATTGCAAACTTGTTTTTATACTCGTATGACGCGGAGTTTGTACAAAGTCTCCTCATAGCAGGCAAGAAACACCTTGCACAAAAATTCCATTTCACTTAAAGATACATAGATGATGCATTTTCTGAAAAACAAAATTTGCAGAGTATTTGGAATTCATCTATCGGAGTGAACTTGAAACAAAGGAAACAACGGACACTGCAGCCTCTTCCACTTACTTGGATTGTTATCTCTACATTGACAATAGAAAGCTTACTACTAGGCTTTAAGAGAGACGGGATGACTCCAATTTTCCCATTCCTGAGCAGTAATATCCCTTCTGCTCCAGCATACGGCGTTCACGTTTCACAGTTAATCCGTTATGCCAGAGCCTGTTCAAATTAACAGGACTTAATGGAGCATGGGAAAGTGCTCACTACAAAGTTGTTGAGCCAGTGGTATCAAAAAAAAAAAAAAAAAAAAAAAAAAAAAAAAAAAATGGTAGCAACACTTAAGAAGTTCAATGGGAGACTTCATGATCTGGTTAATCCCTACAATGTGGTAGTTTCCAGAATTAATTTTGATGTTATTTTCAATGACGAGCCTTAATTTGACTTCCGCCTGATTACACCCTTAATTTTGGGCTCCATGTATGTTGGTCTGAACATTCTGATTCGTCATCTGTTAACGGATTTATGAGTTTGGATTATGGCTTCGGTACCATGACCACAACTACTAAACAAGTTGCACCGACAGTATAAGGGTAATACTTGGAATTTATTTTCATATATCATACTTTAATTCTGTATTAATCATACTTTACAACAATTCTACGGCCAGTCGAAAACGCATAACTGACCGGATACATCGCATAGGTCGTAATGTCTGTAAGTGTCAAGTAATTTAATATGTCAGTTTATTAGTTTTTATACCCCGCCACACGAAAGTGGCAGGGTATTATGGTTTCACATTGGACGTCCGTGTGTCTGCCCGTCCGTCCGTCAGTACGTCCGTCCTTCCGTTTTTCGTTTCCGGATGATAACTTCAGTAAACTTTAACAGATTTTCACCAAACTTGGTATGTGCATTGCTGTTGTGGAGAGCTGGTTTGGGATTGCTAATGGGCGAATTTCGTCAAATTTCGACAGAGTATAGTTTAACGCTTTTATTTCATGATGTTTTCTGTATTTCGATGTCATCAATATAAATTAAAAAATAAAACGATCATTAGTTGCTGCGCGCACAAATAATTTAACATGTCAGTTTATTAGTTTTTAATAATGCATTCTGTATTTCGATGCCATTATTATAAGTAAATCACTAGTTGCTGTGCGCACATGTCTGCAGGTACGTTTGGAAGATGTGGCTCATATGATTGATGTCTGGCGTTCAACGCTGGATGCTTTCTAGAGGCTTTCATCATAATCACCTTAGGAAATAGAGCATCTTGTTTTTATTGGTTTACTTTTTAATCTTTAACAGCTGTATGTATGTTCAGTGTCGTCGTTGATTGCAAGTGCTGTGAAAATGTAAGTCACGAACCTCGAATGTATTGGAGAACAATCGACCATTTCTGATACTTAACCTAACACTTTACTTTTTTTGTGAGTTTAATGACTGACATGTTTTCCTACCTGTGGCCAAGGGATCTACACACAGTTTGGGCTGCGTTGTCACCGAGTACTTTATTGCACACTGTTCCCCATTCTCCAAAGTATGACACTTCTAGTCTGCCTTCATATTTTTCTAACCATTTAGGTCCATCAACCAACCTATATTTTACTGGTAAAACAGTAGTCATTTTAAAGGCAATATATGTAAGCAAAAATTCGCACTGTATATGTATACTTGATATGTTATCAGAGAATCTATTATGCTCAAACATTAGCCATCAAATACATGGGTCGTGCCACACGAAAACGTGTCTTATGGCATATGCGAACACCGCATCCGCACAGTCTGATCCGGGCGTTTGTTGTCCGCTGACAAAATTACTGGACACTAGAATATATCAGTTGATATCAAATGCCCGGATGAGACCTTGCGCATGCGTAAGATGAATCTGAATCTGTCAATCTTGCGCACGGGTGCCTTCTGACTTGATTCGACCAATACAGACTTGAAATTTTCTGTACATCTCCGAATGAGAGGCGATAGTCACACATTGAAAAGAGTCTTTCTAGAGCCTATTTTGGTTACCTTGAAGATCAAATATCGCTACAGTTGGTGCTAGGGAGAAATGCCGCCTCGCAAACTACGTAGATGCATATGAAGACATTTAATAAAACAGAATGTCCGATTTAAGTTCTTTTATGTGTCCTTTGTTTCCAAAGGCAACCATTTAGATTTTTATTTAATAAAAAAAGCTACATTTGTTTGTATTGAACGATTCAATCTACATAATCAAATGGCATGTATGTAGTTTAGACGAATATTAATATGCATACGAAGTCGATAGTGAATCTAAATGAAATTAAAACAGCAAAAAAATCGTTGCAAATTAGAAGGATTGTGGTTTATGTTTATTTTCATATACACCAATCCCCTTCTGAAAGAGGACCTACCTTAAAAGAAAAAAAAAATGCCTCAAAGAAACATTTTTACAGAGTTGCTCTCATTCAAAGTGAATATATTCTTTTTAAATTTCCAAAAGTATATTCTTCCGTCTAAAACAACATAATTTACTAGCAGCTGTCTATCTGGATTTACGACCTTGGTATGATGCTATTTCACTACCTGCGGAGAATTTATTGTTTAAAACTTTCCGGTTATAAGCTTATAATGCATTTTGAATGCCAAGGTCAACTGAACTAGAGCAGTTGTTTGTAAAATACTATGCCCCCACTTGCCTGAATCTAACACTGCTTGACTCCAACACTGCTTGCACCTGACGGAAACAACAGTACAAATATATGCAATTTCAAAAGAAAAAGTAACTCTAAATAGGAGATAATTTGGATAAGAAAAGAATACGGGTCACCTATTTTCTCATGAGGAAGTAGTTGCGGTCATGGTACCAAAGCCGTAATCCAAACTCATAAATCCATAAGCGAATGACGAATCAGAATGTTCAGACATGGACTCCAGAACAAAGGGTGTAATCAGGCGTCCGCGGATAGTAAGCATTACTTGGTAAGCAAGCTTCGCCCACCATGCCTATAGGCCTGAACGAAGGAAATATCGGTAGAAGCGTATGTCCGGGATTTTGGATGTCTACTTATGGCGCGTCACTGGCAAAAACATCAGAAACAATTCTGGAAACTGCCACATTGTAGGGATTGACTAGATTATGATGTCTCCCATAGAACTTCTTAAGTGTTGCTACCAGTTTTTTTTTTTTTTTTTTTTTTTTTTTTTTTGATACCCCTGGCTCAACAACTTTGTAGTGAGCACTTTCCCACGCTCCATGAAGTCCTGATAATTTGAACAGGTTCTGGCATAACGGATTAACTGTGAAACGTAAACGCCGTATGCTGGTGCAGAAGGGATATTACTGCTCAGGAATGGAAAGTTAACAATGGGAAAATTGAAGTCATCCCGTTTGTCGTAAAGCCTAGTAGTAAGCTTTCCATTGTCAATGTAGAGATAATAATCCAAGTATGAGGAGTAGGCTGCAGTCTCCATTGTTTCCTTTATTTCAAGTTCACGTGGATAGATGAATTCTAAATACTCTGCAAATTTTGTGTTTTTCAGAGACAATACATCATCTATATATCTGTAGGTGAAATTGAATTGTTGTGCGAGGTGTTTCTTGCCTGCTTGGAGGAGACTTTGTACAAACTCCGCCTCATACGAGTATAAAAACAAGTCGGCAAGTAACGGTGCACAGTTAGTACCTATCGGTATGCCGATTGTTTGCTGAAATATCCGACCGCCGAACTCCACAAAAAATATTGTCGATTAGATATTCCAGCATCTTTATGACATCTACAGCTGAGTATTTTTGTGACGCATCAGAGTGATCCCGAACGAAGTATGTGTCTTTGTAGCCAATGACAACATATTGAAATCGACGGTTACCATTCTTGTGGAAGAAACACTGGTTGATAATTGCCTTTAATTTAGATTTCAATTTATCATGAAGAATAGTAGTTTAAAGAGTAGAGACATGAAAAGATGTTATACTGTTGACGGAATGACGAGATTGTGCCTTTAGGTTTTCTTAAAGCTCTTTGGAGTTTTTCAGGATCCACATCTGACTAACACCACTTCTGGCATATACAGTGTCACAATACTTCTGAAGGCCTTCTTTAACTACGGTAAGTATTCATGTTAGAATCTGAGAAAGAAGCTTGGTTGAGCACTTAGCTGAACCCGCAATATATGTCTGCTTGTACGGATTCTTGTGGTTTAGGAATCCAGTACAGTTTGGGAAGGTCAATATCTTCCTCTGGGAGGGAAATTCCAAATGTCAGCATCACCGAATGGTGGTTTTGTAGAATTTCTTCCTTGGACATAGCAGTAAAATTATATGTAGGGTTTCCGGTCATGGTACTCATATCAAGCTCTTCCATTAAGCAGTTTATATAGTGTGTTTTGCAAACAAACACAATGCTGTTTTACGAAAGTTTTACGAAGAGGCCGTCATTGAGTCTGAGGCCCGAACCGCCGTCGTACAATTAAAGAGTGAAGTATAGCCATCAACAATGATTGGGTTGACAACTAGGCATGCAGTCTGCCGCATAATATCCAGGCTATAGCCAATTCTTTTATAACGGTTAATAAGTTTTCTGAATTCCTCCGAAAAGTTAGATTTACCTACAATTTTCTAAATCTGTACACTAAAAAAGGTAAGAGAAAAGTTCAGGGAGTGCCACAAGCACAAACCGCAGCCCATCCCAGACCCCAAGAGGAAGAGGAAACCGACAAATCTAAAGAAGCACAAACCAAACTAACGTACGAAAAGCACTAAGATTAGCTCTCTCTTCCCCAAGCGAGGTAATCGCAATGCAAAAAGGACTAAAAAACAGAAGAACAAAATGACACACGGAAAGACATACAACAAATCGCCTCGTAAAATAAACCACAAAGCAACAAAGAGTAAGACTAACACCGGGACCACCGCCTTAGAACGGTCGGTAGAGCAAACCACCGGAGGGTTTAAAGCACTTTTACAGCTAGCTAACTTCACCCTGGGTCCCGATGCTACTCTGAATACAGAAATACATAAAAATTCGGTTCGCATAAAGGCTCCCAACTCAGTCAATGCATCAAAGCGAAAACATAAAAATCAAATTAATCACTATAATAAACAAAGACTAGTACTCATGGCTAATTCTACTGTATGCCAGAGTAAATGAAAACCAATAGTTGAACCACGGCGGGCCAAGCCAAAGACATATCGTCAAGCCCCAACTTACTGGTTAAAGTTTTACGAAGAGGCCGTCATTGAGTCTGAGGCCCGAACCGCCGTCGTGCAATTAAAGAGTGAAAGGGTGTATGCTAAGTCACCGTAAAATCGGGTTCCGATATACCCTGTTATAACCTTGTTATGCTATAACCAAGTTATACTATGCATCAAAAACATAACGAACTGACGAACGGACGGACGGAACGCCACAGAAGCAATAGGCCCCTCCATTTTCTTTGAAGTTGGGAGCATAAAAAAACCGACCTACATGCATAAAACTAGTATGCCAAGCTCGCTGTAGGAAAACTATATGCAATTAATCCATTTTTCAATCACGCGTGTATAGGGCATTTTAGTTGCCAAGTCAACTAATCAGTTACTCAAGCAGTATAGAAATAAAATAAAGCTAATCCACCGGCCTTGGCAAACGCGATAGAGCCAACTGTGTTTTAAGCAGATTTAATACCTATAAGAAATGTCATTTCAGTGTCCTTACGGAGAACTGGACGGACGCATGAACGCGTATACTACAATATGATTTCTGTAAGTCATCTTGGGTACACAACAATCAAGGTAATATTGATAAAATGTTAAAAATTAACGAAGCCTACTGTTTCACCCTTTCATCCCTACAAACCAATACAGATACTTTTGCAAACAGTACATATCCAGATGAGACTGTCTTATCAGGATCTTAAATGTTTGTCATTTTATCATTGATGTTAGACTGAAACCCTATTTGCAACAAAGGGTGTATGCAAATTTAAAGTCAGGCGGGGATCATCTCAGAACCTAAGGAGTAAAATGGATAATTGATTGATATTGAAATCACATGTCACTTATTCGTTTCGATTTCCAGTGTATCATAGATGCATACTTGTATAAGAATTTGTATTCTTTGTAGGATAAATGTTGGTAACCAAATTATTACACTGCTCCTTTGACGTGTCTTCAATTAAACGTTTATTACTTTATCGAAAATGTTCTCTGTAACACGCTGTAAAACTATAAGACAAAATGCCCTGGAAAGGCAACAACCAAACAACACTACCTTCCTGTGGTATTAACAGAAGGAGAGTAAGGAACAATGAATGGCAAAGCAAAGACCGCATGTGAAATTAACGACGCAAAAATTAAAGACATACTACATCAGAACCTGACTTTGAACTGACAATACAAAACAAACTTTGGAGCATAATACAGTTTTACAAGCGCAAAACCTCATCCTCATTTCTTGTGCAGCTCCAAATTTTAAGCATATGGTGTATCCTCATAAGGGTTCTCCATCTCTTTTTTTTCAGTTACTATTCAGTAACCCATTTATTCTCCCCGTCTAATGATATATCAAGGGTCGGGGAGGACCATCCCTTGATATACCTAACAATATAGTCAGCAACTATGATGAACAAATATGGGTATGACAACTACACAGCTGTATTTTTTACATCGACATATTTTATCTTGATACAATTAAATTCTGTTTATCTTATACATGTTTAAGTTTAGTTTGTAACTGAAAAATTGTGAAAAAGAAGGAGGGAAAAGAGAGAGGTTATGTTTGGGGTATTCTCCGCCTTGGTTCCTTTATTATAGTTGATATATAGGATGTTGGGTATGACAGCAATATTGCCAGGTTTCTGCATGTGTGTAGATCTTAGTGTTTAAATTTAAGTATTTTCAAGTAAGTCTTTATAAGTATTCCACTTTTTTTCAAAAGTATTTAACTTCTTATTCTTTACTGCTATGCTTTTAAGTGTAAGATAATATGTTTTAAGTCTGTGCTTCAAGGCTATTAAAGAGAGTGGCTTGTTCAGTCGTTTTGTTAAATAAATATAATATTTTGTTACTAAGATGATATGTTGATTTGCTTCTTCTATGTTTTTTCCTATATTAAAAATAAATAATTCTTCTACATTGTTTGTATATGTGTTGGTTGCTGATAACCACTGGTTCAGTTGTTGGATTAACGAAAAGGTTTCAGGGCAGGACCATAACATATGTGGTATTGTTTCTTCCTGGTAGCAATAGTTACTGTTTGGAGAGTCCACTGCTTTGATATTATATAATTTTTTTTTTGGTTGGAAGTAATCTATGTATAATACTAACTTGAAACCATTGTAGTTTAGTGCTACAAATCTGTTTAAAAGGAGCACTATAAATATTTTTCCAAGTTTCTTCTTCAATATCATATATTTCTTGCCATTTTTTCTTTGAAGTCGGGGTGTAGTTGTCTTGATTTAGAATGTTATATAAATCTTTACTGCCTTTAGTTGATCGAAGAAAAACAGAGATGTTTGTTGGTAGCATTGGGTTACTTAATTTGTTCCTTATAGTATCAAGTTTTAATTTTTTAGCAAACACTTTTATGGCTGCTTTTAAACCGTTAAATTGTAGAAAATTAGTCTTTATATTATATTTATGCACAAATTCTAACTCAGTATAGAATTCCCGATTTTCTTTGAACATATCATTAATATAGCAAATTCCTTTGTTATACCACTGCTGATAAAAGATTGTCTTTTTTCCTCTGGGTTGTGAAAAATTGGACTAGATAGAAAGGTTTCAGTCGGTTCTTTTCTTTAAGTTGTATAACAGAGGAATAGGATTTTATAACATCTGACCAAAAAGGATTATTAATTTGTTTTATCAAAGACTCAGAGTATGATTTTCCAAAGTTTATCAAGTCCTTTATGTTTAAATTTGATTGTATGATATACTGCTACTTACTATTACTAATTATTAATCGTTTAATCCAAGTAGCTTTCAATCCTTTAATAAATGCATCAATATTTATCATTTTTAATCCACCCCCCCTCTGAGTAATCTTTTACAAGCACATTTTGTTTTATTTTTGGAGGTCCTTCCCATAAGAAATCCAGTAGCATGGCCTTCAGTTGTTTTATGATACTGCTGGTTGGGTTTGGTAAAAAAATAAATAGATGAGTTAATAGTAATATCAAGATAGATTTAATAACTGTTATTTTCCCAAGTGGGGTAAGATATTTACGTTTCCAAATCTGAATAAGATTTTTCATTTTACTTAGTTTTTCTTTATAATTTAACACTAACATTGTGTGTAATTCAAAATTAAAGTGTATTCCTAATAATTTAATGTTACTTTTACCCCATGATAGTTTCCATCTTGTTTTAATGGTGTCAGTACTGTATTTTTTCTTTCCAATCCAGACTACACTAGTTTTATCGAAATTTATTTTAAGACCTGAATATTTTGCATAGCTAGATAGTACATTAAGAGTTTTATTTAAAGAGGTGGGTGAACCATCTAATATTACCGATGTATCATCTGCATATTGTGACAACTTGTATTCGGTATTATTAATAGTTATTCCCTTGATATTTTTATTGTTTCTTATTTTAAATGCAAGGACTTCAGCACAGAGTACAAATAGACAAGTAGACACAGGGTCTCCTTGTCGACAGCCTCTACCTATGTTAAAAAAGTCTGAAAGATTGCCTCCTTGATTTACAGCTAATTTTGCATTTTTAGAGAAGAGCTTAATCCATTGTAGGGTTCTCTATCTCAGTAGTCAAACATGAAAGTGAATCAGTCATAATCACAAACACTGTGGTGAGAACAGCAAAGGGCTTAATTGAGATATGAAGCCAAACTATCAAAAAAAAAAAAAAAAAAAAACATGAACAAGACTATGGTGGATCCGACCACATACATCAGTCAGGCGCGAACCTTCTGAAACAAATTGAGAGAGCCATTATTTAGCCTGAAGACCGAATCATAGTCTTGTAATTTAAGAGGAAAACATTAAAACTATACTTAGAGGTCCACTCCTGCATTTACATGTGGTTTGCCTTAAACGCAATGATGGCTTCTTCGTAAAACTTTAACCAGTGGGTTGGAGCTGAACGATTTTTTTGGTTTGGATAACCGTGGTTCAACTATTGGTTCTCATTAACTATGTCAGACAGTAAAATAGCCATGAGTACTCGTCTTTGTTTATCATAGTAATGAATTTGATTTTTATGTTTTCGCTTTGATGCATTGACTGTTGGGAGAATTATGGCGAACCGAATTTTTTATGTATTTCTGTATCAAGAGTTGCATCGGGACCTAGGGTGGCCGTAAACATGTTTTGAACCCCGTGGTTATTCTGCTGACCGTTCTAAGGCGGTCGTCACGGGTTAGTCTTACTCTTTGTTGCTTTTTAGTTTGTTCTACGGGGCGATTTGTTTTATGTTTTGCCGTGTTTTTTTTTTATTTGTCAGTTCTTTTAACATTTAATTACCTCCGCTTGGGGAAGAGAGAGAGTTAATCTTGGTGCTTTCCGTGCGTTTGTTCGGTTTGCGCTTGTTTGGTTTAGTCTCATTCCTCTTCCTCTTGGTGTCTGGGAAGGGATGCAATCTGTGCTTGTGGCACTCCCTGAAATTTTTCTATTACCTTTTTTTGCCGCAGAATATACTTGCTGTAACCTATTTTTCACCAATGTGCCGGGTGTGTCCGATTTAGGCCAGAATATCGTTGCAAATTACCAGGTAACTAAAGTTTTCAATTGGCTGGCTCTATATAAGGCAAAGTACTCAAAACAATTTATGTAGTGATATTCATTAGAAGCGCATCGGTAAATAGGCCCTTTTTGAGTAACTGGAACAATTTTTTATATAAAACTATAGCACATTTATTGGATACCATTCCTATCTACACTTCTGAAAACTGCTCGCTGTATCAATATTGTTAGTTAGTAGTAGTAGTTGTAGTGCAAACTAATATGGATATTGAAAGTCAAACTCGGGCTATAATATCTATAATGCAAGCAAACAGTACAAACGGGATTATTTAACTATACCTGGAAAAACACCAGGTATATACCCACAAGAAACTCCAACATCTAGACTGTGTGAACAATCTTTAGGCGTCCAGTCAATTCCAGGACAGTCTTCCAGAGACTCTTCTTTACCGCTGCATTTAAGATTCTTCAGCCATACTGGTCCAGATCCAGCACCGAATCGATCCGCTGAATGATGTGATTGGGCCCTACATCGAACACAAATAAATGTACGTTAACAAGTCCATGTACTGTTTGTTCATTCGTTCGATCATATGTAAGGGGAGTCTATGTTATTATGAGAAGATTTGATGAAATGTATAGTTTTTTAAACCAGTAAATCGAATTCCTTCTGGTACCATTTTTATTCATAAATTTGTCTTAATTAGCTCATGTCCTATATGCAGTCATTGCAAGAAAGATGTGGAACAGGCCTGCTACGTATATATCAATGACGCAACTTTAACGTCTGTCAGTAGTTAGACCAAATACCAGTATAACAAACTAGGCACACCAACAAAGAGCTTATTATTATTTTTTGTTCAATTATGGCTTTAATAATCATTGTGTTTCTGAATAAATTATCAAAAACAAACAATATTTAATGGCACTTGTTTACACATATAAAAATGATATATACCCACAAACAACTGCATTTTTCAACCGTAGTTAGTGTTCATCATCGCAATGTTTTTGTTTATCCGAATACGCACAAAACATTAATAATGTTCACTAAAGGAATCTACCTGTAAAGAGGTATAATTGTTCTCTAGTTTTGCAGAGTTAAAACATATTTTATTTCAACACTTTGACATATACATATAATAAAAAAAATGGACTGGATAAGAACGAAAGCAATCTGGGCCCAGTTGTTCAAAACTAACGATGTCGTTAGTTAACGATTCGTTAAAATTTTAATCGAGTGATACGCAAATATGGTGAAATGTTTTGCTGAACAAATGTGAGTAGCTTTTACACTGCAAAAGCTACTTACATTTTTCAGCAAAAATATCAGAATATTGTATATTGAATCCGCTAAAACAGTTAACGAAATGACCCTTAACGAGCTCGTTAAGCTAACGATGCTTTGAACAACTGGGCCCTGCTTGTTTGGTTGCTCTCCCTATTATGATTGTTCTATATACATTGCGACGCAAAATTCTGTGTAAACAAGTATTGAAATAGAAGGGAAGGCAATGATCAAGAACCGATACAATTTCCCCACACTTCCCACCAAAGACATCAAAAGGAAAGAAACACAAACACGAAATAACTAAACTCTAATGGAAACATCACTAGTGGAAAGCCAAACGGACAGTTGCTTTCCCACAACGTGGCCAAAAGGCTAACCAAAACAAAAATATGTAAGCGACACACACATTCAAAGACAAACTATAAGAAAAATAAACCATTACAGAAGAACCGCCTTGGGACGGTCAGTGAAAAGTATTTCACAGGTGGAGCTTAAATCGATTTTAAGTGGCCACAATTCTCACCCTTATATCTGCCGCGGTTTAGACACATAATTTGTTCAGTCCGCATGAAGGCTTCCTAACTCATCAGTGCTACATCAACGAGAACACAAAAATCAACAACGACAAGGACTCGACAGCACGAAACAACTGAAATGCTGGAGCAAAAGAAAACCAACAGTTAGACTCCGGTGGGCCCGACCAAAGCTTAACGGGCTCGTTAAGGGTACCAACCAACGTTACCCAAAATTAAATTTCAAGTAAGCCTTTACGCTGGAACCACCATAGAATCTGAGGCCTAACCCGCCGGCGTGCAATTAAAGAGGTAAGCAAAGTTATTAACCGTGATTGGGTTAACAACCATGCATGCAGTCTGTCGTATAACATTTATGTGGTACCCAATCGTTTTATCTCGAAGAATGATTTTACGAGTACAATACGTACCAAACTTGCGACCCAAAATATATACATATATAAATATTCCCACACATGCATACACATACAGACACATATACATATATACACATATAAGCACATACGTATACAAAAACATATATATATAGAGAGAGAGGAGCATACGTATATATATAGAGAGAGGAGCATACGTTTCGGGTCTGTAAGGAACGTTTGCACTTCAAGGGAAACGCAATTTTAGTTGTAAATATATCTTGGACTAAAATACTTAACAAGCCATTTATTTTGATGCAAGAATTTTCAAAATCGACCTAGAAATATAGAAGTTATGGAGGTTTCAATATATTTAAAATGGCTTTCATGGATGCTGCCATATTTAAGGCTTTGTGACGTCACACAGCCCAAGTTAAATATGCAAAACTAAATTATAAAGGGTATTTAAGAATAATTTTGCTGCGGAGTTTTTATAATAGTTTAATTCTAGTAGCAAGCAATCATTTCCCCAAGAAATAAACCAACTTTATGAGAATAACTAAATTAATGAAACGAATTTTAATTTTTATTAAACCTCATTAAATATTCAAAATGGTGGTGCTCATTTCACCAATGTTAAATTATACAATTGTCTTTTACTTTCGTAATTTTCCACCGATTATGATCAAATTTGTGTCAAAATTCTTCGTTTCTAAAATTCTTTGCTCTAGGGCGCAACTCTTTTTAAGATTGTGTTCCCTTTTAAGATTGCTAGCGGGTCTGTTTTGGTTTCTCTTATATCTGGAAATGCAATAAAAAGTTGCACAATATTATCTGATAACTTAAAATATCTTATAGTCACGAATATATTTATGTTCTATCTCAAATATGAATGTATTTATCTGGAACTACAATGTGATATCGGCAAAAAAAGTAATTTGAAGACTTTCAGTTGTATGTTGGGAGACGGTGCGTATGAGTTCTGCTTGTTGATTGACGTACAGCTGACAATTAAAGAAGAAATGGAGGGCTTTTTCAATGGCTCCACACCGTTTAAAAGGGAGAGTTAATGATTCGTTTAAAGACACATTTTGGATTGCATAACACCCTATGACTCTAAGGAGATTAAGATAAGACATTCTTGGTGACTTTGGCCATCCTTACAGGTAGGGGCCTGATAAGGAGAAATTATATTTTATATCAGCAAAGTTTATGATGAAGACAAAGGAACAGATAAGGTGGGTAATTTGGTAATTTGATGATTGTTTTTCTGTTTATTTAATAAAATATACCTGGTTTTTATTCATTAGAATTGCCTCTCCCAGGCAGTTCTAATGAAACCCACAACATATTTTATGGAGAAATACAGGTATTTATGCCTATATGCTAATTTATCACCAAGTGCCCTCTTTATCTCTTAGGAAGATAGATAGTATTTTATTTAGTTATTTATGTATTAATTGAAAAAGAGAAGATTTTTGGCATAAAATACAAATTCTAAATTGTCTAAGAATTTTTTGGTATATTCCATAATGTATTGTTATACTGAAATGGAAATGGAATAATTGTGCAGTGTTCTTATTTACTTTAGAAAATAAATAAATAAATAAATAAATAAATAAGTAAATAAATGAATATTATACTGAAATGGAAATGGAATAATTTACGCAGTGTTCTTATTTACTTTAGAAAATAAATAAATAAATAAAAAAATAATTTTATATTTCTATTTCAGTTTATTTGTACTTTTTTCACAATGCAGGAAAAAACAACATTTTTGTAGTTAGGAAAAAAAAAACTTCCAAAAATAAATAAACAAAAAAATAAAGTGATACAATACAAATCAACAAATTAAATGCAAAATTTGCAAATGAATTTATTTGTTTCTAAAGTAACATATTGAATACCGCTCAATTTTATGAATTAACCCTTATAGGGCCCCACCTATGGAGACTTAACAGCCTTATAATGACTCCATAATCACTTAGATAAGATAAGCCTTTGAGATGCGCTCTATTATCAGGACTGTATATTGGGGGTAATCATGAAGCGGGGTTCTAGCCAAAGAAGGAAAAAATGTGTCTTTTAGGAACAGGTCACTGTTTAAAGCACTGAATTTTGTTCGTAAGCGAATGTGAAGGATATGGTGACGCCTGTGTTTCCAGAAAAGAAATACTTTGACACAACAACGGACCTTTCATTCAGGAAGCGTTTTAGGAATCACCATTTCTACAGTCTATCGGCAAATTATGCCATACTCTGACAGCTAAAGGAAGTAGACTCGTACGTAAATCGACTGTTTGGGAGGTATTGGATTAACTTAAACTATATACTGAAAATGTAGTAACGGAAGGAGGAACTAGTGTCGATAGATCAGTTGTTATACATTTTATAAACGAGTGAAAGTTTGTGTTTTCTTCGCCTCGAGTCAATAGTTTTACTTGACAAGATAGAGAAATACACCCGCAAAAAGAAAGCGTTATCTAAACAATTGGTTGTTCATTTAATTAGACATACATGAAAAACAACGAATTACTTTCGTCGGTGATAAGTATCTCTCACCTCATGATGCTTTCACTATTCAAATGAAATACAAGGATAATACATGGAACAACTTATAATAAGGGTCGCGTCCAGAGAAAAGTGTCTTCGAACATGCGCAAGATGCGCAGAATGATTTTACCTTACGCAAAGTATCATTCGGGCCTTAGCTTTCCATCCATACATTCTAAAGTATCCAATGATTTAGTTATCGGACAGATAAGGCTCTTGTCAGATTGCGAGAATGCGCAGGTTGAGCTGGCCCTTCGCTTTCTGCATAGGCCCTAAGACACGTTTTCGCATGGCGCGGGGCACAATATGTTGTTTTTTTTTCGTTTACTTTTGTTTTTGCATATAGAACACTGTTCAGATGTCATTCTATCCTTTTCGAACTTTGCAGTACCATAAACCTTCAGATGGAAGTCATGAATAACACCGCGTGAATAATACTGAAATAATAATCTATCTAAATGCCATAAAACTGATGCGTCTGAAAATATCTTAAGGAGAACGAGTGCAATTGGTAGACTTTTCGCCATTTTTACAAAGGGTGCAATTTTTGTGACTTACTGTTTTCACCAATTTTGATAATGATTGTTTTATTGGCATTTGTTCTTGCAAATTACCTTATTTACCTTGATAACTTGATATGTCATTATTTTTCAAGTCTATGTGACGAACAACCTATGTTCTCCTGTATCTCCAAGTAGCACGTGTCCAAATATTACTCGATGTCGGCATGCTTACTTGTTATTGCATGCGTACATGATTGTATTTGAATGTTACTAATACATGATGTTTCTTTTAACAGAGGCTTAGGACAATGGTGTTACGTCCGAATTAGTCTTACTTATGTGCTGGGCTTTGAATTTTAGATAATACAAATGTCCATCTGTAGGCTTTAAGGAACTGAAATGGCACACTATATTACAGCTATATAATATAGGCTTATTGCACTGATAAAGGTGAATATTGTCCCGAGTTGGGATATCGAAGGATGCGAGAGTGCGTGCGTCTGTACATATCCAATCGAGGGACAATATTCACCAATATCAGTGTATTAACCCTTTTATTTATAGCTATAAATATTTAATTTCGTTTCCCGTTGTTTCTAACCGTCAAAACGCTGTTTTAATAACAAAAATGTGAGTTTTACCAATGCATGACAAGGTTTGGCGCGACGTCACTGCATTACGATGTCACCAAACGCAACCTAATGTAACGGTAATATGAGAAGGCATCCGAGTAAATGTGCAAAATCGAGTAAGTGTGCTGACATTGTGTGATATCGGCACGCTAGCTCCTCGGCTTTTATCGCACATTTTAATCATTAAATATTAATAGCTATATAATAAATAGAGTTATTGCACTGGCATTAAAGAATATTACCTCGGCTTGGGTATCAAAAGGCACTCGCAAGCTCGCATTCTTTGATATCTCAACTTAGGACAATATTTTCTATATCAAAGCAATAACCCAACAACATTTACACCTAATATCAACGACGATTACCTCACATGTCCACTTTAAAAAAAGGACATGTCGTATAGGGGCTAGACTTCATTTCATGGCTTACGTATCTATAAATACGGAGGTTTCCAGGTTTTCATATTTCTCCAAGAGGCGTTTTAATCAGTATTCACTCAATATATTATATGTTATAAACAGGTTCTGAAAGGAATGGCCACTGAGAGAAATGACTACATTCACAAACTGGAAAAAAATCCCAGAATAATATCAATGTGTTATATGGTTTGTTGCAAAAATATCTATATGTTATATGATTTGCTGTAAAAAAAAAAAAAAAAAAAAAAAAAAAAATGCATTTTCTAGAGCTATTAACTCCAGCTTTTGCCAGTCCCATATGTTTTTTTTTTCTTTCTTGTTTTTCTACATAGCTCCAGATAAGAAGAGGAATCTGCATATTTTTCTAATTTTTTATAACATATGTTGTAGGTACTTATTAGAATCGCCTCTGCGAAGCGCCTCTAATGAGTACCACAAAATATTTTCTTATGTGGAAGAAAGAAAAGTTAGTTCATTTTGATTAACAAAAGCATCTTTTCCGGAGCTATATTCTAAACTCAATACGAAGTAAATAAGATAACTCAGAAACTGAAACAATCAGATCCACATCAAGCCCCTAACACCAAAGGGAAAGGCAGACATATTATTAAGCAGCCATAAGATGAACAGATGGCAATCAGTATTCGCAACTCTTTCCCAAAAAGTAAGGAACTCTGTTATCCAAACTTAGCTCAATGTATAATCAACTCACATAATTATTAACAGAAAAACATTAGAAAGTGAAACACTACATAGCAATCAACAAACAGTACCACAATGAGAGTACAGTCTTGGAACGGTCAGTTATGAATAACTGGGGGCTTAAGATAGCTTTACGGGATACCAACCCTCACCCTCAGCCTCCATAGTGGTAAAAACTTATATTTGTTCGGTCCGTGTGGAGGTCTTCTGACTCATCCATGAATCATTACGGGTAATAATAGAGTACCCCGCTAATAAGACCGCTTTTAGGCAGTACTAAAGGTGATCTTAACAGCGGAATTTACTGCATTTGTTTTACCTAACGTACTTGTAATATGGGAAGGGAGAAAAAAATGTTAATGAAGCCGGTTTAAGCAGATGCATGAAGTAAAAGCCTTTTCTGAAATATCAACCACATCAACAACATCAACAACCTGTTTTAAAATTGCAAAAAAAAAAAAAAAAAAAATAATAAAAAAATAAAAAAAAAAAAAAATAAAAAAAAATGGAAAGCATAATGGCATAACGCATACCCCTATATACTACTTTTATTCGCTTTATGACTTGGGTGAAATGGGGTAGAAATTACAGCGACTTGTTAACAAAATGATCTTATGATCGGATCGAGCATTTCCCGATACCTGAGAGATTTGAAACGACAAACCACGAATTTGTGTTCCCGATGATTAGCAACTAGTTTTACTGCAGGTGATCAGTACAGAATAGCATATTTCTTTCCTGTCAGAACTATCTCACGTATTGTTACGCAGGCCTCGATGACTCAGTCGGATACTTGTCCGACTGGTGATCAAGAGGTCTTGGATTTGATACCCACGTTTTCCGAAATCATTCTTTCGTAGAGGCTGATAACGAAATACTTCCTACGGTTATTCTCTCGCTTTCGCTGTTTCCATGGGGACAGTTGTCAGTTTGTGGCAAAAGAAAGTGCATAAATACTAGATAACCGCTTAGAGGATTAAGCCTGACCATGGAAAGTGCTGTTAGTTAGATTGACCGGCTTGACGTGGCCCTAACTTGTTGACTGGGCCGTAAACCCTCAACTCAATTTGTTACTTTGATTGTTTTATTTGTATTATAATGTATGCATAAAACGAGTAGCTTTAAAATGTGGAACATTTTGATAGAGCGGCAAATCTGAACATACGGAGAGAAAGCAAAAGGACCAAATAAGAGGAATACAAAAGCTGAGACATAATTCGCAGTCTCGCAATATAGATTTTAAAAGGAATAATAAGACCGAACGCGTACACATTACTACCACATCCTGGGCTGCGTTCAGAAGTGCAAAGCGATAGCAAACGTTTTGCACCAAATGGCGAGCTCACACACGAGCAGGGATCCAGGGTAAATCACCCGCGGGTAACTTCTGAACGCAACCTGGGTGGCAGGTTTTCTGGACCATACTAGCCAGTTGTGGCAAATTAGACCTCATCAGTGACACTCAAAGACACTTCTTAAAATCCCGGAATGGGCTCGGTGATTACAAAGGATGTGAAAATATAAATTACATTATAGTGCAGTATGAGGAGACGTTTTACGTTTTACGCCAATCTGCCATAACACAGTTGTAAGAACAATAAATAGACTCTAAATGGAATGATCCTTGCTAGCGTTGGAAATACACACAGTACTGAACATTCCTGAAGTGTCTACGTTTTTTTCTTTTTTTTTCAACTGGAACTCGTGAAAACAGTATAATCCTTAAACGTTGACTGCATGACGCGAAACAGCTGAAATAAATTGTCTCCACTGAATGGCTATAATGTTTCGTAACTACATTAAACTATTAAAATCTATACAAAACAAGGGATGAAAAGTGTCGGTATACTTACTTGAGTCCCCCTAGCGATGAACATAAAACTATAATGTCTAGCATTCCCAAACCAGCTTCACACATTGTCCCCCATACACCATTATGATTGATTTCAACTCTCCCTTCAAAAGGAGTATTTCCTCCCACAAGTCTTATGTTACCTGTAATAGAGCGACAAACACACTGTATGCAAATTTCTAAATACATAGATGACCTGCTAAGTATTGATATCATTTATATTAAACAACGGATTGATCAGATCTGTCGCTCTAAACCAGTTAACCCATTTAGCTCCGCACACAAAAACAGATACATGTGCAAACGGTGTAACTCAAGATGAGACGCCACGATATGTCTTATCAGGATCTACACTGTTTGCCATTTTGTGTTTGATTTTATACTGAAAACCCTACTTCAGGCAATGGACATGTCAAATTCACAGAATATAAGTGAAGATACACAGGAAATGTCACAATCACGAAACACAGTCCTCCCAACGCACCAAAAGAAGGAGAGACATAGAACAGATAAGGACACCAAAAACGCCACATATGAAATCACAGAGGCAAGAACAAAGAAGAAGCGTCCACTTTTAGAAACGCGGGGATAAAAGGCTTAAATAAATATGATTATTTTGTTGTTGTTTTTTTTTTTCATTAATTAATTGATCTCACATGGAATACTTTCTTCCAAAATGTTAGACACACGTGATGATTTTGATTTTGATATTATTTAATATGCCTTTTAAGATGGATATATTCCTCGATCTCCGTCTTTTGGAGTATACACATCTCAACGTATTCGTTTTGCAAGGATATCTCCGCATGTAAATGAGTAAGTATTGATATCATTTATATTAAACAACGGATTGATCAGATCTGTCGCTCTAAACCAGTTAACCCATTTGGCTCCGCACACAAAAATAGATACATGTGCAAACGGTGTAACTCAAGATGAGACGCCACGATATGTCTTATTAGGATCTACACTGTTTGCCATTTTGTGTTTGATTTTATACTGAAAACCCTACTTCAGGCAATGGACATGTCAAATTCACAGAATATAAGTGAAGATAACAGGAAATGTCACAATCACGAAACACAGTCCTCCCAACGCACCAAAAGAAGGAGAGACATAGAACAAATAAGGACACCACAAACGCCACATATGAAATCACAGAGGCAAGAACAAAGAAGAAGCGTCCACTTTTAGAAACGCGGGGATAAAAGGCTTAAATAAATATGATTATTTTGTTGTTGTTTTTTTTTTCCATTAATTTATTGATCTCACATGGAATACTTTCTTCCAAAATGTTAGACACACGTGATGATTTTGATTTTGATATTATTTAATATGCCTTTTAAGATGGATATATTCCTCGATCTCCGTCTTTTGGAGTATACACATCTCAACGTATTCGTTTTGCAAGGATATCTCCGCATGTAAATGATTTTAACAAACGGAACAAAGTCCGAACTCCTCAACCCCAGCACAGAGCTAGAAGTATTATTAACTCCGTTGATCTTTTGTAAACTTTTACTTCCGAAACCTGAATATATTCAATACAAAGTTAGCTTGAAACCACTTCTGCAACAAGGATATCGGAGCGGAGTTTTACGGTGATCAAGTACATAAATATAGGAAACTTTATGTGGAATCCAACCGCGATGAATAATTAAAAAAATACAAGTGGTCAAATTTGGGATAAAACGTAGGTATTATGTATCAGAACGTTTTCTGACAATTATGTTTTCCTCTTAAACGGCGATCTGTCGGGTCATTACAAAAACATGCCTATTCAAATATACTGCAAATTTTACCACAATAATATGAAAATTTTCAGATCATTCGGGTTATAACAAAAACATGCCTATCCAAATATATTGCAAATTTTACCATAAAAATATGAAAATTTACAGATAAATAATCTAGATATTCTTCATATTTCTCACAAAACATAGATTGTAGGTACCCGTTAGAAACGCTTTGGCAAGGCAGTTCTAACGCGTACCCACAATTTATGTTTTGAGCAGAAATAGGAAAATCATGTATACCCCTGTAAACCCCAGTTTTACTATATAAAAGTCGGGTTTATGGGATTAAAATTAAATAGGCATGTATTCGTGATGAGACCCAAACCTTCCATTTGAGGTTTGATGCTGTTTCGAATCCTACACGGTTCAGCTAGTGGTTTTCTTATATCTGGCTGCCGGTATCTGAGGTGTTGTCAACGAGCCGATACTCTTGTTTCATCACAGTAATTGAATTTGATTTTCATTGTTTTTCCTGTGCTGTTGTGCCTCTATACGAGCCAAAAAACTGAGTTTGTTTTGTGAGTTACAACACATCAGCCTAGAGTGAAAAACTAGTACCAGTACAACTGAATAAACTTAAGGTAGTTTTTACAGCTAACCGTTCTAAGGCGGTGGTTTTAGTCTTGTTTGTTCTTTGTGTGGCCTTGTAGCTGCTTGATGTTGGACTCTTTGCAAGTTTTCGTATTGTTGTGTTAAGTGGATCGTGTCTAACATTGTGATCACCTTGTTGGGGAAGAGGGAGCCGACTGTTTTGCCTTTTCACTGGTTTAAGGCGTGGTTATTATATGTCTTGAATTGTTTGTTCTTTCTCTTGGTGTCATTAGCGGTATATGCACTGTGCATTACGAAAACACGCCTATTCAAATATATAGAAATTTTCACCTCCAAAATCTGAAAATTTTCAGATAAAAAACTCTGATATTTTTCATATTTCTGCTCAAAACGTAGATTGTGGGTACTCGTTAGAACCGTCTCGGCGAGGCGGCTCTAACGAGTGCCACAACCTATGTTTTTAGCAGAAATAAGAAAAATAATGTATACCCCTATAAACCCCAGTTTTACTATATAAAAGTGGGGTTTAAGGGGGTCAAAATTATATAGGAATGTTTTCGTGATGGACTGCGGCTCTTCCCTTTTTGCTCTTTGCCTCTTTGCTTTTCTTTGGTTTAAGGAGTGGTTATAGTATGTCTTGGTTTGTTTGCTCTTTCTCTTGGTGTCATTAGTAGGATATGTTCTGTGATTTCAGCTTTTCCCGAACATTATACTTTTTCTACAAACGTAATGTTTGTTTAGAAAAAAAAAATAGACATATTGTATTCAGACACTTTTGTTTTGGGTGGCTATGGGTCAGTTGCATTGTAGCGTAAGTAGCTCTGAGATGTGATGTGATGATCACATGTGACGGAATATCATGACAAATGTCCGTGAAATGACATTTCAAGTAACGCACTATAATTCATATTAGAAGTAATCGCCCCATCACCCTCCCTCACCACAGTAACCAGTCCTATCACTTTTTTTAGCTTTTGAAAGGTACAAGTATGGAACCCTTGACTAAAAAAAGCATGGACTTATTCTATGGAAATCGCTAGTTACAAGCTGTGATCAAATATTCATTGAGCCAACATTCTGAAAATGCAAACAACATTTTTGAATGAAACAATGAAACCGAGACTGTGATTTTCGTTCTTTTATGGTGTCTGTTTTTCAAAGGCCAACCTTCAAAGAGCATCCGCGCAGTCTGGGCAGAGTATTCGCAGGTCACTAACAATATGTCTATGGGCGGATAGAGAAGACGCTGATCAGCATCTGTGGATGCTTGACTTTTACCTTGCACACACACAATGTAATGTCGATATTTCTTATCTACATTTATATTTGTATGTTTCCCAGTCAAAGATATAGAAATAATGAATTTGAAAATAAACAGATAAATAAATAAATAAATAAATAACATCTATAGGATCTACAGGGGTAGTTTGCCGTGTAAAACTGTATCTTTATGGGAGTCAAATCCATCACGAAAACATGCCTATATAATTTTGACCCCCTAAAACCCCACTTTTATATAATAAAACCGGGGTTTACAAGGATATACATTATTTTTCTTATTTTTGCTCAAAACATAGATTGTGGGTACTCGTTAGAACCGCCTCGATGAGGCGGTTCTAACGAGTACCAACAATCTATGTTTTGAGCAAAATTAAGAAAAAATATCTGATTTTTTTATCTGAAATTTTCAGTTTTGAAGGTGAAATTTTCTGTATATTTGAATAGGCGTGTTTTCGTAATGCCACGATGAATTGCCATGTACCACCTAAAGTAAAATATGCAATACTACAAAATTATTAGAAGTAAATAATTCATTACGAAAACACGCATTTTCAAATATATTGAAAATTTTACAACAAAAAAAAGATTTTTTTCGGATAAAAAATTCTGACATTTTTCATATATCTGCTCAAAACATAGATTGTGGGTACTCATTAGAACCGCCTCGGTGAGGGGTTTTAACGAGTACCCACAATCTATGTTTTTTAAGCAAAATTAGAAAAATAATGTATACCCCTGTAAACCCCAGTTTTACTATATAAAAGTGGGGTTTAAGGGGTTCAAAATTATATAGGCGTGTTTTCGTGATGTCAACGGAGCCAATCAGAAATGATAAACAATACTTTTCGTTTTACGAACTTTAATTGTCAACATTATATCAACATAGTGCCCTAGCGGAACAAAAAATTCGTTTCTATACACTAACCGCAGCGTCCCTGTACCTATAATCATTTTCTACGACTTCAGTCACTTTTTTTATTATTGTTATAATTAAGGATACATGCACGAGCAAAATGTATATGTCAAACAGTGTTGAAAAACGAAAAAACTAAATGATCCAAAATCTTGCGATATTTTGGCAATTTTTATTCAGGGAGAGACAAGGTCAGAAACACATAACTAAATATTAATTGTAATCAGATGAAGTGTGGTCGGTCAGTTTACTTTAATCGGTTGCTATTAGTTTCTGATAGCCTGGGAAAAATGCGCCGGCATATAAAGCTTAGAATAGGGATACTTCTTGTAAATGATCAAATTCAGGTATTAACGAATTTAATGGATACATTCAGTTTGATTTCGAGATTTTTAGAACTCCCGCAGATTATGTATGACGTAGGACGTATGCTCCGGGGCACCACAACTTTCCTTGAAGATTGCATGTCCGTATAGGCTGATCAGGGTCTTCGCTGTCCACCAAAAGATGTTTAAGATCCTTAGCTACTCAAAGAGTCCTGTGTAATTAGACTACGTGGATGCGCAGGCTGATCTGTGACTTCGCTGGTGCATACGCTATTTTTAATGTGCCGAGGCTCTAATTTCATTTAGAAAACACATACAATCGTATAATGAAATATAAATACATGTTTAGTAGAATAAAGCGCACGATTCTGACAGACTGACAAGCTGAACTCAATTGTCTGTCTCATTCAATTATCTTACCTCACATAATCTCAAAGTTAACTCAAACATGCTGACACCAATAAACAATCAAACTGACTTATGCGCATAACAGATTTCTTTATTGGATACGTTCTGTGCATCAGAGAGATAAGAACTACTTACCTTTGCTAGGTGAATCGCTGAACCGAGTTGTGCACTTTACTCCGACTGATTCGTAAAACACACAATCATGCTGACCCCAGCCTTCAAATGGGCAGTCGTGCAGATATTTCTCAGTACCTGTACATTTGACACCATCCATCCAAACATTGCGGTTCGTCACTGTCACAACTGCAGGTAACAACGTGCCACCGCTATCAAATAATAAAGACAGTGAAATGTTAAAGGCTATATGGCTGGCATTTTCGTAGCTTAATATTATTTAATTACTGAGATACGGGCCGCAACGTATGACAATGTACCTTGTAATTTTATTCCATCGAAGACATACATGTATACATTTAAAGGGAATGACCTTTGAGACAAATGAACGCACTCACAAAACGGAAGACAGCTAATGTGTCGTTTCCTTGGCCAGACTGGTTAATTTTTGGCACATTGCGCTTCATCGGTGACCCTCATATATTTTCAGAAGTCACAGGATGGACACAGTATTTTAACAGGACAAAGGTATATATTTATTCAGATTTCATTACGAATAACCCGTGCGAGCAAAATACACACACACAACATTACGAAAACGCGCCTATTCAAATAAATTGAAAAATTCACCGCCAAAAACAGGAAATTTCCAGACAAAAAATTCTGATATTTTTCATATTTCTGTTCAAAACATAGACTGTGGGTACTCTTTAGAACCGCCTCGCCGAGGCGGTTCTAACGAGTACCCACAATCTATGTTTTTGAGCAGAAATAAGAAAACTAATGTATACCCCTGTAAACCCCAGTTTTACTATATAAAAGTGGGGTTTAAGGGGGTCAAAATTATATAAGTGTGTTTTCGTGATGAAATAGAAAATACTGGGCATGTTTTCTGGTTCAGATTAGCTAGTTGCGACCATTTAGGCATCATCAGTAACCCTCGCAGATTTTCAAAACTTCGGAATCTCCCCAAAGATCACAAAGGTCCGGGAAATGTAAACTGTGCTATACAGAAGTAAGGGGTGACGTTTACGAATGCAAAACATCACTAACACTAACACAAGCTGTAGTGAAACATACAGATTCAGAAGGTTCACGTAATGTAGAGAGCGAAGACTAAAGGCTCCAGAAAAATTGTTGAGGAGTATTTGGCGATAATTCTTTAATGCTTTGCTTTTTTTTCTTATTACATATATATATTGTGTTTACTCGCCGTGGTGCTACTAATAAGTACCGACAACGTATCTCTTTTAAGGAGAAATGGAGAAAAGAACACCATAATTATCATCAAATATTCATTGGCCTCGGTGGCTGAGTTGGATACGCCGTCCGACTGGAGACCAGGAGGTCGCGGGTTCAACCCCCGCCGAGGTCGGCAATATTCTTTCGTGGAGATTGATAATGAACTATTTTCTACGGTCATTCTCTCCCTTCCGCTGATTCAAGAAGGGCAGTTGTTAGTTTCTGGCGAAAGATTGTGCAAAATACTGGTTAACCACTTAGAGGACAAAACCTGCACAGTAAACGTGTGTTTAAGTAAACTGACCGCGTTTGACATAACCACATGGGCCGAAAAACCTCAACACAAACAAAAATTATCAAATATTCATTTTATGACAAGTCCTAAAAGGCTCTCAAAAGTTTCAGTCATCGTAGGTTAGTCTCCTCTCGCTAATTTAAATGAAATCAAATCAAAATACCTACAACACTAGTAGGCCAATTTTCTCTGAGTGTAGGCTGAGTGTAAGCCTGTTTCACTAACCTTTAACGTCCCGTTATTTAAGCAAACAGTGCAGATCTCGGTTTGCACTGTTTGCGAATGTCACAGTCCAGATAACCCTCTTAACACGGTACCCTGACGTCACAGCGATAAGTACAGTACGGCTACAAATAACCGGTACCTTGATTTCATTGATCAAAGATAAATACGTGGACAACAACATTTAGGTAATGCTTGTGTATGTTTTCTTAGGCTCGATTGTAGAACATTACAAAAACAAGTAAAATAACGTATACCCCTGTAAACCCCAGTTTTACTATATAAAAGTGGGGTTTAAGGGGGTAAACATTATAAAGGCATGTTTTCGTGATGAGAAAATCGACCAAAAATGTATAGATTTAAGTCCTAGCTCTAGATAAGACATGATTCAAACAAAACTATTAATGCTGTTTTCCCAGTTCAAAACAAAACAAAGCAAAAAAGAAGAAGAAGAAAAAAAAAAAAAAAAAAAAAAAGAGCTAAACGTCAGTAGCTTCGGACATGTGTGCCCCGCAATGAATAAGGTCCGGCTGCGTTTTCGCAGCCTTACCAGAACCTTCTCTGGGTGTATTTTCGATAGACGTAGATGTGTATTATTCTATTATTGGACGAATAGAAAACAAATGTCGTGACATATTTCTTTTATTATAGTCAAATTCAGGTGTGGAACACAGCCTGAGTAGGAAAACCTTTCGACTTTTCTTTATATATTGATTTTCTGATCTGACACGACACTCTATAAAATAAAATGTAAAACAAGTTGCATTTGGAAAACAAATCTGGAAACAAAGAAAACACAAAAGATTGAAAAACGGAAATTTTAGTGAGTTTCTTCCAGAAATCACATATTCAGCTAAATAACTCTAACTATCCGGTACGGTTCTTTGTTCAGAAATAAGAAAATCAAGAACCATGTCGTGACATATTCCGTTTATTATAGTCAAAACTATTTATCAGGTGTGAAACACAGCCTGGATAGGAAAACCTTTCGACTACTCTTTAATTGCGGTTTCATCTCCGTGACCGTTCATACGTTGGTTCACATGATCGACGGATTCACCAACATATTGTTCTCCACACTTGGTGCATGTTATAATGTGAACCAACGGATGAACGGCCACCGAGATGACTGGAAACACAAGCGGTTCAGGAGGTCTCCTGTTGCAGAACACTTCTGTTCACCAGAACATAATTTCCTCAGCCACGCCACGCTTTGTTGCCTAGACCATAATCCGTAGTGGACAGATCGAACCAGGAAAGCAAGAGAAAACTATTGGATTCGACGTCTGAACATTCTACGGCCATATGGGATCAACAAAGGGGACCAGTAGAGGGAATCATCATTCCTAAGTCAGGACACGCGACAGCTGATGTGGAACGTTTTGTTCATATGATTTTACGTAAGTTGGGCCCATTTGCCTTACGTATTGGTGAGAAACACTCAGTTTGGTGTATATCCCTTTCAGTGTAAGGTTTATGTGCATTGTATACATTGCGTATATGGACACTGTGGTGTTGATAGTAAAGATAAGGTTTATATGTTTTGCACGTTGTGTTGATAGTAAAGTTAAGCTTTATACTTTTTGCACGCTGTGTTTACGCGTATTGTTTACATTTTACATATATCTAAACACGATCAGTTATCAAGTCGCAGCGGATCAGATAACATGGACCCGAAAGGATCATAATCTGT
Organism: Anodontia alba; assembly: GCA_964016985.1. Lineage (NCBI taxonomy): Eukaryota > Metazoa > Mollusca > Bivalvia > Lucinida > Lucinidae > Anodontia > Anodontia alba. The sequence goes on from OZ024829.1 coordinate 33,733,023, forward strand.
TTTACAAGTTATGCAACTCTTATTTGTTAATTTTATATTTTTATGTCATTTTTTTTTAAATAGAAACCTGTGAAGAAGGCGAAAGCCGAAAGGCCTCAGGTAAACAATAATTTGCACTGTTGATGATTAACTATATATATATTTAGTATATAGTATTGATCCTGGTCTGGAATTCTTTGTTGAAGTTTGTTTAAATCTTAAATTATATATATATATATATATATATATATATATATATATATATATATATATATATATATATATTTGTTATGACCTGTAATCTTGGCCATATAATCCATGACATTTCATCATAAAATCTGGTTGGTTGATTTATAGCTTAACGGCAAAATCAAGACTATTAAGCCCATATCCAGCCGGCCATTTTACCTAACTACACTTTTTCTGGTCAAGCCTAGTCTTCTAAGCGGTTAAACCAGTACTTGTGCACATTCATTCGCCTGAAATTGACAACTGCCTTTCTTGAATTAGCCAAAAAGAGAGAATGACCGCAGAAAATATTTCAAGCAGGACCCGACGGTAATCCTGAGCACCGCCATTAGCCCGGCCCACAGAGTAAGAAAAATGATGTTATTAACCACATGAGGATAGAAATATGCAAATAAAAAAAGGCTAGAAGTAACAAATAAATTGAAAAGCTGGTTTAAAAACTGCTTAAGTCTATTATCCATCATAGACTGTAAACCCCTGGTTTTCGAATATATTAGGTGAGAATATGGGTTAGACACATTATGTACTTGCTGAAGTAATGCAGTTTAACTATTAAAATAATTTTATAAACCTTTCTCTATTTATTCTATAGCGTTCAAACGTTTACCTTTGTAGACAGGCTGTGAACTTGTGTATGGTCCGCTAGAGAAACTTGGTTTATATATATATATATATATATATATATATATATATATATATATATATATATATATATATATATATATATATATATATATATATATATATATCATACAGATGTATACTGACAACCTCTAGCAAATGGGCTTACCAAAAGCCACTTTTCGTTTACCAAGACGAAAAAGAAGAATAAAAAAAAAAAAAAAACAAAAAAAAAAAAAACGTGCAAATATGGAAATCACCATACGTGATATTTTGATAACATATTGTATACACGTCAACAATGACAAAGCTCTAGGTAAAGGAATTGTCAAATGCCACGTTTCTTTGACCGAGGCTAGCCAAAACCAAAAACATAAAAAATAGGGAAATCGCCATAGTTGTTCAACAAAATTAAATATTTTGATAACAAGTTTGCAAAAGTTGACATTTATAATATTTGAACATATTGTGAAGATTTGGCGCAATAAAATTCGATTTAATCATAAGTGAAGTATCAATCGAGTAAAGAAAAGTTTACGGGACCACCCGAACTCCCCCGCCCCACCCCCGTTACAAGATGGTATTTCTGTTCCAGTTATTCTTTGTCTGTTGTTGCAACCATGCAATTGTTCCTTGACATTAGTTTGACTGCGTCATGCGAAAAAGTGTCTACGGGCATATTCGGACAGCGAAGCCCAGATCAGCCTTCGCAACCCCGCAGGCTAATGAGGACCTTGGCTATCCCCAAACAGAACCATTGGATATTGTGGAATGTTTAATCCCCGGATGAGACCTTGCTGTGGTGAGTACGCACAGTTTGCGCGTATTCGAAGGCTTTTTTTTTCTATTTTTTTCGCTTGACGCAGCCCATTGTCTCCTCTAATCTGGCATTCTGATCACCTTCTTGGCATGTTGGGGTAAGAGGGAACATGTGCTTTACTTTGTGTTGGTTAGTGTAGTGTCTGTCGTAGTTTGTTTTTGTCTTCCTCTTGATGTCATTGGTGGACTATGTTCTGCGATAACGGCTGTTCCTGTGCATTTACTTTTATATAGTCAGTACCCAAAGCAGCCCTCATTTATCACGCATGGTTCTGACATAACTTTCTGTATAGATGGATTTGAATACAGCGGAAAAAGTGGAACCAATAATAAAAGATTTTCTTATGCAATCGGCCGCCTATAATATATTGACTTTGTATAATGACAACTGCAGTTTTGTAAAGTCCGTTGCCTTTAGCTGTTTACATTATTCAATGTTTCAAACAAACCTTTCATGTATATATACATGTATGACGGTCAGAAACCAGAAGCGCAAATGTTTCTTCTAACTGATTGAATGCGGTTCTTTCGTTGCAGTTCTCCTTTGTTTGTATTTCGGTAATTGCAACTATGCAGTTATAGTTTGTATTTCGGTAATTGCAACTATGCACCCTCATAAAATAATTGGATACTACAGAATATGTTAATGGAGAGCAAAGGCACGAAATGATACTTTGTGCATTCACAGGATGATCTGAATCTGCGCATCTTTGTTTGGTTTTGTCCACTTTATCATGGCTTACATTTGAATTCTGAAGAAGGAGGATATCAACAGACTCAACCAAACTGAGACCGTCTAGTTTCTATACAGATACGGCGTTTTAAAGCTTTATACATGTAACTCCTCCATTACGAAAACAAACTCGCCTATTCTAATATGCCAAGTTGAAAACTTTACAACCAAACAAAGGAAAATTTTCAGATAAAAATTCTGATATTTTTCATATTTCTTCTCAAAACATAGAATGTGGGTACTCGTTAGAACCCCCGCCCCCCCCTCCCGCCCCCTAGCTAGGCGGTTTGAATTTATTGGCCACAATCTATGTTTTTATCGAAATAAGAAAAAAAAATGTATACCCCAGTTTTACTATATAAAATTATGATGTAAAGGTGTCATAATTATATAGGCGTGTTTTTGTGATGAAAACATGTACATTTGTCATGCCTGATATGTAGATATTTTTCAAGTAAAGACCTCTTAACTTAATTTTTTAGTTTAATTTACTTCAGACCCCTTTTATAACAGGAAACTGTGATTTTGACATCTTATTATATAGATAGGAAGGCAATGATCAGGAATCGATCAACTGCCCAACACCTTCCGTCCAAGACACTTAAGGGAATGAAGGATGTACTTAATCAACCCACAATCAAAACACTACAAAGCAGAAAGCCAAATTGGAGAGTTTTTTTCCCCGAAAATTGGCAAAACGAATATACAAAATAAACATTTCACCATGACATACATGCAAAGACATACAATGACAGAAATAGTAAACCACAGCAGAAGCACCACCTCGGAACTCTCAGTAAAAATAGTGTAACTGGAAAATGGAGGTGTGAGATGGGGGAGGAAGGGGATGGGGAGGCTTACATCGATATAATGTTTTATTTTTTAATGTTTACAACTATGTAATGTTTAGTGACCTGGTCAAAAATCAACATGCACAGGAGAAGGAATACTCTCTGAGTAATGTAATCTGGTTTACACAATATATAAGCAGTTTACTTAATAATTCAATGTGTGAGATTTTATTTTAATTTATGAGAAAAACTTTACTCTGTTTCGAGCAACGTTAGTTTGGGTCATTTTTTTAGCAAAAATCCAACTTTTAATTCCATGATGAAAGTCAATTTGTTGTTGGGAAAAGACGGAGGATATTTGACTGTATTTGAATGGTAAGGCAGAAAAAAATCCTTGAATGTTATTCAAAACAATGCTTTGATCACAAAAAATCATGAATACATGTCTCAAAACTTTGCTTTTTACATACAGTCGACTCTCGTTATCTCGAAAACAAAGGGACTCTCTGAAATACTTCCAGATATCTGTACTTCGTCGTATAAGATTTGCAGAATTGAGGAAAACCTAATTCGATTAACCACATTTAACAAATATATGTGTAATTTGACTCTTGAAGATAGAGATATATTGAAAATATTTATTTCTAAGAAGCAATTTCTCCTCTTTTCCACAATATTTTTTTACATGTTGTTAGATTTTCATGTTTAGACAGGGACCAGATTTTTCACTACAAGATAAGCGGTTATTCGAGATAAGCGAGGTCGAGATAGCGAGAGTCAACTGTATTGTTACACATCTTAAAAATAATGTAAAGTAAAGTGCAGATAAGGAGAAATAATCAACTAGGAATGCTAACCTATTCGAGTGGGCAGTGCAGTAACAGTGCTCTCAAGAAATGGGAGCTAATAATAAACTGTCTATGCTGGTGGGGAGGGTTTACAGACCTTTGGACATTGGTGTCTGTGTAAATGTATTGTTTCTCGCGTGTCAAAGAAACCTTTTTTGGTGCCTTTGAAAGGCTTTTCAAGGGTTTGAGCAGATATATATATATATATATATATATATATATATATATATATATATATATATATATATATATATATATATATATGTCAGAGATTTTTTTCTCTCTCTGAAAAAAAAATAGCTTTTGGAGATGATGAAATGTTCTATATATTTGAAAAGACGTTTTTCGTAATGATATGACCCTAAGAAATTTCATATACGCCCAGTGAAGACTCAGATTAACCTGTACATCCGCGTAATCTGATTGAAATTTTCATAAGCGCATTCAGAATAGCCAAGAAGGCAAAGTTCATTCATATAGAAAATGTAAACTGTCCGCCGAAAGTAGATCCTTGGCTACCCTTTTACGAAAACACGCCTATATATAGAAAATTTCACCTCCAAAAACTGAAAAAAAAAAAAAAAAAAAAAAATCAGATTAAAAACTTATAATATTTTTCAAATCCCTCCTCAAAACATAGATTGTGGGTACTCGTTAGAACCGCATCACCGAGGCGGTTTTTAAAATACCCACAATCTATGTTTTGAGCAGAAAAAAGGAGAAAAATAATGTATTCCCCTTGTTAACCCCAGTTTAACTATATAAAAGTGGGATTTAAGGTGATCAAACTTTTATAGGTATGTTTTCGTGATTGTCAGACTGCTCTATGAAGACTCTGATCAGACTGCGCAGAAGCTCAAGCCGATCTGAATCTTTGTTGGTCGCACTAAATGCTTGGCATAATAAGGATTCTTTTTCTACGAGTTGCATTTGTGTTGTGACCGGAAGAAAAACTGGCACTGACCATGCTATGGACACATTCGGCAGATGATTAATTTGACCTGGTCAAAAATCAACATGCACATCTTTTTCTAATTATAGGATATTACATTTCATTCAAATCATCTCCTAAGGAGACAATTATTATGTAATGTCAATTGTTTTCTTTTCTTCAGGAAAAAAAAAAAAAAAGAAAAAATCAAAATGTCATCTGCTGCTTTATTTTATCCAGCATGTTAGGTGTTAAGCAAAAAGTATACAACAAACCTGTAGCCTAAGGACCTACAAAGAACTTCAGCAGCTTTTTCTGTGAAACCATCCGCACAAACCAATCCCCATTCTCCATCATGTTTCACTTCAACTCTTCCAGAATAGTATCTTTCTCCATCCATTAACCGGTAAAAGTCTGCAGTTGAATAACATTTGCAGTAAATTTGTGTTGAGCAAGCCACTAAGGGGAGAGCCAAAATATGGCTGTTTAAGACAGGTGCTGGATTAATTCAAGTAATTTTAATCTCATTTTCCTTTTATATGACCTGAGCATGACGAAAACTCAGCTATACAGTTTTGACTCGGGTTTACAGGAGTAAACACAGTTTCTCTTTATTTTGTTAAAAAAAAAACAAAGATTATGGGTAAAATTTAGAAACCGCCTCGCTGAGGCGGTTCTAAAGGGTACCCACAATCTACGTTTTGAACAGAAATATAAAAAACACAGACCTTTCTTACCTGTAAATTTTCCTTTCTTGGTTGTAAAATTTTCAAAATGTTTCAATAGGCGTGCTTTCGTAATGGACTGTATGAATAACTGGCCATTGAATACGGACGACTTCAGAGATAGGTTTGACTGTATGTGTACATATTATTTGAGCATTACGAAAACACACCTATTTAAATATATTGAGATTTTTACCACCAAAAAAATGAAATTTTTCAGACAAAAAAATCTGATATGTTGAGTATTTTTGATCGAAATATAGATTGTAGGTACTCGTTAGAACCGCCTCAACAAGGCGGTTCTAACTCGTACCCACAATGTATGTTTTTGAGCAGAAATAAGAAAAATAATGTATACCACTATAAACCCCAGTTTTAGTATATAAAAGTGGGGTTTAAGGGGGTAAAAATTATATAGGCATATTTTCGTGTTGATATGTGGACAGCGAAGGACCAGCAGCCTGCGCATCCGTGCAGTCTAATCAGATCTTTTCCTGTCCGCTTAGAATAATTGGATATTTTACAATATCTCCATGGAGATTAAATGCCCGATTGAGACCTTTGCATTTTGCGCATGTTCGAAGGCACTTTTTCGCTTGGCGCGGCCTAGTTAATCTCTGCAGAAGGCTAACATGGACAGACTTAAACAAACCGTGGCTGTCAATTTTTCCAGTTTAGAAAAAAAATAAAATAAATAAATAAAAACATTCACACAAGACCGAATAATATAGTATTTATTCCTTGTGTTTTACACAAGATGAATTAAGCTGACTGAAACATTATCTTATGATAAAGTCCTTGCCAACTTCGAAGACCCTGACCAGTGTTCACATTCTTGCAGACTAAACACACCTTTATTTTTCTTGTATAAGAACCTAGTGTTCAAACTCCATTCTGAACAATTTCGAGAATTTCTTATTGGAAATTGCCAACACTTAAATGCGCTTTGTTGAATGCATCCTACATTATAGAGAAAACAAGAAAGAGAAAAGTCTAGGGAGTACCACAATCACAAGCTGCAGCCCTGCCCAGACACGAAGAGGAAGAGAAAACAGACAAAAAACAAACAAACAAGCACAAATCGAACAGACGTACGAAAAGCACTAAGGTTTGCTCTCTCTTCCCAAAGCGAGGTAATTGCAATGCTAAAAGGACTGAAAAATACAAGAACAAAATAACACAAGGTAAGGCTTAAAACAAATCGACTCGTAGAATAAACCACAAAGCAACAAAAAGTAAGGCTAACACCGGGACCACCGCCTTAGAACGGTCAGTAAAATTAACCACTTGGGGGTTGGCGGGGGGGGGGGGGGGGGTTAAAGTACTTTTACGCCAGCCAACTCCACCTTTTTACATGCAAGATGTTTATAACTTGATTTTGATTAACAAGTGACTTTTGATTGTTTTTCGTATCATAGACCCATGAAAGACTCCATCACGAAAACATGCCTATATAATTTTGACCTCCTTAAACCCCTCTTTAATATAGTAAAACTGGGGTTTACAGAGGTATACTTTATTTCTCTTATTTCTGCTCAAAAACATAGATTGTGGGTAATTGTTAGAACCACATCGCCGAGGCGGTTCTAACAAGTACCCATAATCTATATTTTGAGCAGAAATATGAAAAATATCAGAGATTTTCATCTGAAAATGTTCAGTTTTTGGAGATGAAATTTCCGATATGTTTGAATAGGCGTGTTTTCGTATAGAAAAACGAAGGATGCAATTTCCTGTATTAACGATTCATTAATCTGCTCCAAGTAAAGGTAAAAGGACTGTGTATTTGCCTTTACAGCGGCATGTCGTTGCGCACAAAATATTTCGTGCATGTTTTTTAACCCGAGCTGAGCGCCATGACAATGATAGATGATAAAACGCATCCTTGACAACATTTCTAATTTGCAAAGACTGACAAGAAATTGATTTAAACATGGGAAGATTAAGAACAAACATATCCAAGATACAGTCTATTATTTTTATAACGTCTTTACGAAAACACACCTATTCAAATATAGAAAATTTCACCTCCAAAACCTCTAAATTCTTAGATAAAAACTCTGATATTTGTCAAATTTTTGCTCAAAACATAGATTGTGGATACTCGTTAGAACCGCCTAACCGAGGCAGTATTATCGAGATCCTACAACCCATGTTTATGAACAGATATAAAAAATATAATGTATACCCCTGTAACCCCTTTTTATTATACAAAAGTCGGGTTTAAAGTGGTCACAATTATAAAGGTATGTCCAAAAACTGAAAATTCTTAGATAAAAACAATAAACTCTGATATTTTTCATATTTCTGCTCAAAACATAAATTGTGGCTACAATCTAGCTTTTTGAGCAGAAATAAGAAAAGTCATTTATACCCGGTAAACCCTAGTTTTGCTATATAAAAAGTGAGGTTTAAGCGGGTCAAAATTGTACAGGCATGTTTTCGTGATGTTAAAATTATTTTCTTAGTTAAATTTCTTTCGATTTATGAGCGAGATGATCAAGGGTTTCATGGTTTGTACAGCCTGTCTTAAATTGTACAATGCGCACAGATAAGAAATGACATGGACGAAGCAACGTATCACGGGCTTTTACATTTTAAATTAAATGTGAGTTCACAGACAAGAAACTTTTCATCCCTACAGACCAATACAGATACTTTTCAAACAGTGCAGATCTAGATGAAACAGTTCATAACGAACCGTCTCATCAGGATATACATTGTTTCCATTCCATTATTAAGTTTTGACTGAAACCCCTATTTGCAAGAATGTATATGCATAAAGCAGAGATGGGAGAGTCCATTTCAGGAACTTAGGGGTGCAATGATTAACAGTTGATACATTAACTACTTTTAACCGTATTGCTTTAGTGTATAAAAATAACCTTTCCAAAATTACAAGCGGCTATTTACTTTTAAGTATTACCAAATACTAGCCTATACAAACGTGCTTCAGAACAAACCACGCATGTTTCACGGGAATGAATACAAATACAAACGTAACTTACTTCTCTTGCCGTATTTGCTTCCCTTATAAACGCTTAAATTAACACTTGTGATCGTATCAAATTATTTCATTCTAGAGTAGTCCCCACTGAGTACGGATTTATGAGAACAGCATTTTTTTTCTGTTGTACGACTCGTAGTAGTTCGCCTTTGAAACATAGACGGATTACTTTCAATTTACAATTGTCTATCTTTCTATGTTTATCCACACACCTAACAGGTACTTCTTAGAACAGAAAGACTGAATTGTTAGCGTCTTATGTATATTGCTAAGACCACAGGTCAACACCTTTTGCTTACACGAAAACATGCCTATGTAATCCTGACCCCCTTAAACCCCACTTTTATATAGTAAAACTGGGGTTTACAGGGGTATACATTATTTTTCTTATTTTGCTAAAAAAACATAGATTGTGGGTACTCGTTAGAACCGCCTCGACGAGGCGGTTCTAACGACTACCCACAATCTATGTTTTGAGCAGGAATATGAAAAATATCAGAATTTTTTAACTAAAATTTTCCTGTTTTTGATTGTAAAATTTTATACATATTTGAAAAGGCGTGTTTTCGTAACGTTTCATTATACGAGCCAAGTCATGCAAAAAGATGTCTTCGCACATGTGCAAAATACATATATATTAAGATTCATACAGCACATGCGCAGTTTTATCAGGGTATTTGCTCTCCATGGATACATTCTATAGTATTAAATAATTCTGTAAATGGACAGCAAAAGCCCTGATCAGACAGCGCGGATGCGCAGCATGTTATTGGCCTTTGCTCTCCGCATATATCCAAAGACACGTTTTCGCATGACGCAGTCCATACAAGAATGTAGGAAAGAAAGTATCAGGAAAAAAAGTATCCGGAAAAAAAGTATCGGAAAAAAAAGAATCCGGAAAAAAAGTATCAGGAAAAAAAATAAGTCTCAGTTTCATGTACAAAGGATAGATAAAAGGCTATGTAATGTCATCCTAATTAATCTTTAATTGCATTTTGATCATTCAGTACCAAAATTCAGTGTTAATCCTGACTGATGGTAAGGTTTTTAATTGCACTTTGATAATTCAGTACCAAACTTTGGTACCAATCATAATCATGTTAATCCTGATTGATGGTAAAGGTCAATGGTAATTAAATTGTTTACTGTTTGTTGATTGTTTTGTTAATTTATTATTGACTTTAATGAGTTTGTTTGAAATTATCATTGCTAAACAAAACAATTATATGCAGACATAATCTTAAATGGTCTTTAAAGTACCCTTTGATCAAGTAAGTGCAAACATTCATATTTTGTTAAAATGATTTTATTTCTGATTTTTATTTTTGATTGATAATTTGCATTTTAATCACAAAAATCACAATTTGTAAATTTTGGATAAAGTATAATCCCATTGGTAGAAATTAGCATATGTAAATTGTTAATACATGTATATAAGCTGAAAAAGTTAATTTTCTATCAGTATATTGTGTGCAATTTTTTCATATGTGCTTATCTATATAAGAAAAAATGGAGTTAATTACAACTTCTAAAGGTGGACTTAAGTTATGTTTTGAGGGTTTTATGTATACCAAGGCCTATACTAGAAAGACAAAAGTGTGGTGGAAGTGTTCCAAGAAAACTAGCTTAGGGTGCCGTGCTACTTTGAGTACTGCACAAGACCACACAAATCCAGTTCCTGGGCAGCCACACAACCATCAAGCGGACGAGACAGATGTGGTATATGTTAAACATAGAAAAAACATGCGTGACCAAGCTTCTTCTTCCTTAGACAAACCATCCCAGATCTTTGCCCAAACAGTTTCCCAGATGCCGCCTGAGGTTCTATCATTCTTACCAACTGAGGAAAACGTGAAACGTAGTTTACGTTACCAGCGTCGTACACCTCCTGTTCCACAGAATCTGTCAGAATTTGTCATTCCAGACGAATGGACAACAACTGCCGGTGTCAACCAAGAACCCTTCCTTCTGTATGACAATGGTCCTGACAGCAATTCCCGAGTTATAGCCTTTGCTACAGAGGCTGACCTACGCCGACTATCTGCAGCTGATACTGTTTTCATGGACGGAAACTTTGCCATGGCACCTAAACTATTCTCCCAACTTTATGTTCTTCGAGTTCCTTTCGGAGAAACGTCTGTGACATGTGTTTATGCGCTCTTACAACACAAAACTCGCGCTGCCTATGATGAGTTGTTACAGGCAATAGTTGATAAATGTGAAGCCATTGTATTAGTCATGAACGTTCAGACAATTATCACAGACTTTGAGGAAGCTGTACTGCGTGCTGTAGCAGGTGTGTTTGGTCGCGATGTTAACAGCAAGGGGTGCTTCTACCATTTAACATAAAGTACCTGGAGAAAGATTAAAAGCCTTGGACTAGCTCAACATTATAAGTCCAATGAAGATTTCAGACAGTTTTGTGGCATGCTTGATGGATTAGCTTTTCTGCCACATGCTGATTTTCAACAAGGAATAGAGTATTTAAAGACAATTGCTCCGGCTGAAGCTACAGACCTTGTGGCATACTTCGACAAAACATATGTTAGTGGTACATTGAGGTTACTTCCAGGTGACAACAATATTATTCGTGTGCGACATGTTCAACCGCTCTACCGACCTGTAGTCTGGAGTGTCCATGAGGCTACACTGAACGACAGTCCAAGGACAAATAATGTGTGTGAAGGATGGAATAATAAATTTCTTAATCTTGTTGGACACTACCATCCATCAGTTTGGAAACTAATCCAGTGGTTCCAAAAAGAAAATGCTACCGTCAGGACAGTGATCCAACAGGATGCTGTTGGAAATCCTCCCAAAAGGCGTGTTAAAAAAGGACTTGAACGCTTGCAGCATCGTCTAAGAACTCTTTGTGAGCAGTACAATAGCGGCAATAAAACTCTTCCAGAATTCCTTGAAGGAGTGGGACACAACATACGCATTAACAAACACTATGAAATCAATGAGTGAATAAGTGCAAGAATACAATAAAAATCTAGTGCTCATTTGAACACTTTGAACACATTACGAAAACATGACTATACAAATACATTGTAAACTTGATCGTCGAAAAAACGAAAATATAGATTGAGGATACTTATTAGAACCACCTCATTGAGGCGTTTCTAACGAGTACCCACAATCTATATTTTAGAGCAGAAATAAAAAAAACATAAAGTATACCCCTGTAAACCCCAGTTTTACTATATAAAAGTGGGGTTCAAGGGGGTCAAACTAATATAGGCGTGTTTTCCAATCATGAGGTTTAAAGGCCCTCTCAACACTATTTAGGTCATTTTGGACAAATACTTTGTGCGGTCACTTTCATTTGCATGGAGGCACAAAATGCTTAGGTTAGTAAGGTATTGTGGTGAATGGTGAAAAGAGAGATAGCTCAAAATGAGGAATTTCTCTTTTTACTAAACCAGAAAAGTAGACTTCAGCATCAAATCTATGATAATGTTGTATTGATATATTGCAATTAAAAACACATTGTTCACACATGTCTTTATTACATCATTACGTTAATTGGAGGTTTAACATCCCTGTCTACACTATATAGGTCATTTCGGAGACGTTGCTACTAATTTGTGGGACTGTTACCCGACATTGAGATGAAATATCATCTCAAGCCCTGCCGCCCAATGAAACCCAAATAGGGTTCATGAGCATGGACTTTAGCTTGTTTAATTGGAGGTCTAACATCCCTGTCTACACTATATAGGTTCTTTTGGAGAGTTGCTTCCAGCTTGTGGGACTTTTACCCAACATTGATATGAAATGACATCCCAAGCCCTGCCACCCATTGAAACCCAAATAGGGTTCATGAGCATGGAGATCCGACTTGCACACTTAGCTCAAATGAGGAATTTCTCTTTTTACATCCCTGTCTACACTATATAGGTCATTTTGGATAGTTGCTTCTAACTTGTGAGTCTTTTACGAAACATTGAGATGAAATGACATCTCAAGCCCTTTTATAAGGTAAGGATTACAGAGATAGGTTGCAAAATTTATTATTAAACTGAAAAGTACTAGTAAACATACAAAAGGATCCTAATCATCATCTCATTGTAACATCAGAGGCGAATCTGGTTAAAACTGATACTTTTTTTTCGGATACTTTTTTTCCTACTCAAAAGTGATACTTTTTTTCCGATACTTTTTTTCCTGATACTTTCTTTCCGATTACCCCATACAATACCTTGGTTATATTTAAAATCACAGTCAACCGAAACGTCTCTTTTATGATCACATTCCTTAGACGCCCAGTCAACTTTGCAATCTTCTAACGATACTTCATGCCCGTAACATTCCACACTACGCATCCATATTGTTCCCTCTCCAGCTCCATATTTAGCTGATTGCGCCGAACCGCCCCTAAAATAATAATAATGTGAATTCGGGTCGCGGCCTGCGGAAATGCGTCTTCGAGCATCCGCGCAGTCTGATCAAGACCTCCGCTGTCCGCTAACAGAATCATTCAACACTATTGATTGTTTCAATGGATAGCAAATGCCAGGATGACACTGCAAACTTTCAAGATGTTGTGCATCCGAATATTTTGCGCATGCTCGAAGGCACGGTTTTCGCTTGACGCAGTCCGATTAGCTATAGAAAAATAATTACTGGTGCTTTTGTGACAGAAGCCAACAAAGTCACAGATGTTGATTCCTTTGAAGTAGTGGCGGAAAATCTACCAAGCGCATCACAACCATTACGAAAACACGCATATTCGAATTGTAAACTAAAACCAAAACGTGGTTAGATAAAGACATCGTTTCCATTATAGCAGCAAGACTAACTGTAAAAGGTTTTAGCATTTCACTTATGGCAGTTTTGACTTTTTGACTCCATAGTTCAAAAGGCTGTAAGTCTGTCTGCATGCAATTTTGTTTCTTCAGCATACATTTAGATTACCTAGAACTACACATTCAAGCCATTTCCGGTTACTTTGAAAATCGAAAAACGCTTAAGCCGGTGCTATTGGGCGTACGGTAGACATTACATTGTCTTGACATCCCGAAAAATGGTCTTATAAAAAATAGAGTGCTCAGATTACCCCCAAAAATAGTCTTATCAAACAAAAAAAAAAAAAAAATAAAAAAATAAAAAATAAAAAAAAAAAAAATAAAAAAATAAATAGAAAATAAAAAATAAAATAAAAAAAATATTTTCGAAGCGGTGAGAAGAACAAGAAGATCCCAGGATCTGTTGCTGTATTAAATGGCTATCATATCACTTCTGTGGCTGATTTGGGATCATGGAACAGAAGCAGGTGAGACATTTTGTGTTTCTTTGCATTGTGGCCAATGGGAAAATTAATAGGGATGTATTATCACATGGCTGATAAATTCTTAAATATGTATAGGGTGTGTAATATGTAATGTCCGTAAAGTGCAAATTCACTTAAATATATATGTACAGTTCGAGCTGCAAACAGACCAAAAACTCATGCTTGCTTCGAAAGGTGTCTATAAACAAGCATGAAAATCATTTATCCGCCAAGTCTAATCAGAGTCTTTGCAGTCCACAAGAAGACAGCTTGCCTCCTTAGCTACCCACTGAGCACACAGCGAAGAGTCTGATCAGACTGGGTGGATTCTCAGGCTGATCTGAGTCTTTGCTTGCCGAACATGCCATTTTGTAGGTTTTGTCATGCGCTGGCTCCCTTAAAAAATAATCTAATACTAAGTTTGTATGTATTACGTTAATCCTAGAGATCTGCATAGAACTTTTGCTTCGTGCCCTCCAAAGTTATCACCGCAAACAGTGCCCCATACGCCATTTCGTTGCACTTCTACTCGGCCAGAATAGTCGTTAGGTCCATTAGCCAACCGAAAAATACTCGCTGAAAACAAAACCAAAAAAAAAAAAAAAAAAGAAAAACCCAAACAAATAAAGAATTCTTATGTGTACAGACATTTGTACAAGGGATGAAACCTATGTCATACAAAAAGACTATAGACTTTTTTTGCGAAAACTGCCCGTTCAAATCAGTGTTTTTTATAATTATTTGAGCTAGGGCATGATAAAATCTACAAAATGGCACTTGCGCACAGCGAAGACTCAGATCAACCCGGGTATCCCACAAGTCTGATCAGATTTTCTGATGTGCGCTAAATGTATAGCAAGGATCACAAGCTATCTTTATGCGTACAGCAAAGACTCTAATCTGACTGGGCGGATGCCCAGGCTGATCTGAGTCTATGCTGGGCGCACATGCCATTTTGTAGGTTTTGTCATGCACTGGCTCAGTTCCCTTGTTTGAATGGAAAGAATGTATATACAAAAGTAATTAAAAGAACAGACTGATTTACTACCGTAGTGTCTGTCATCTTTGAGAAGACTCTCAGTATTTTGATAAACTTATAAATAATTAAAAAAAGATTGTTCTTAACAATGCCAATACGGTTTTGAGACAAGTTTGTCACTATATATGCTTTTTTTTCTATTCTTTGAGCCTTACCTGTTTTTGCGATAGCAACAATATGGAAAATAACAAAAATTCACCGAAATAAACTGCCCGTTTTCTCAAATATTTGTAGTCTTATGATATAGGCCCCCTTTTGCACCCCACCCTTACCTCTCTCTCTCTCTCTCTCTCTCTCTCTCTCTCTCTCTCTCTCTCTCTTGTTTGTAGGCAGTACTGTATAGATATTTAGTACTGGGACAAAAGAAAAGTACCTTAGAATTAATGCATATACTCAGAGCCGACGCCCTAGCACGCGGCGCCTGGTCTGGATCGACAGTATTTACCGCTCATGCATCAGTTACGGACTGGAAACGATCTGGACTTCTCCAAACTTTAACCCTTTTCACGCTGACTGAATGAAGATGTCATGCCCATGTCTAGTTGTCAGCTAGTCAGATTACTTAATCCAGACTGTTTGATTTAAATTCAAATACTGAATGACAAACAGTAAAGAGCCAGATCTGTTGGCTTCATATCTAAATCTTCACTGTTTCAAAAGCAGGACCTATCCGGGTTCAGCATGACAAGGGGTATAACAAGTAGGATAAAGTTTAGCCCTTTCAGCCCGTCAGACCAAGACATTTACCTATGCAAATAGTGTAGATCCAGATAAGATGTTTTTCACGAGCAATCTCATCAGGATATATAATGTTTGCCTTTCGGTTTTTATCTTTTCATGACCCTCCTATTTGCAATAATGAGTATGTCATAAAACAGATATAGAAGAGACTATTTCAGAAACTCAGCCGTGAAAGTGTAAAGGTGTTTTATTGAGGGTAAGTACGACATATAGGAACACAAGTTTTGCACGAGGCTAATAGTTACTTGTAAATGAACATAAAGCCATTACTACTGTGCTTTCGTTATCTTTCAAATGTCGTTTTTTTTGCCCGGCGATTTACTTGTTTTCTATTGACTTGGTTTAACCCAAGTCCTGCTGAACCCG
>OZ024829.1:33749346-33771846 GCA_964016985.1 Anodontia alba
GTTTTCGTGATTGTCAGACTGCTCTATGAAGACTCTGATCAGACTGCGCAGAAGCTCAAGCCGATCTGAATCTTTGTTGGTCGCACTAAATGCTTGGCATAATAAGGATTCTTTTTCTACGAGTTGCATTTGTGTTGTGACCGGAAGAAAAACTGGCACTGACCATGCTATGGACACATTCGGCAGATGATTAATTTGACCTGGTCAAAAATCAACATGCACATCTTTTTCTAATTATAGGATATTACATTTCATTCAAATCATCTCCTAAGGAGACAATTATTATGTAATGTCAATTGTTTTCTTTTCTTCAGGAAAAAAAAAAAAAAAGAAAAAATCAAAATGTCATCTGCTGCTTTATTTTATCCAGCATGTTAGGTGTTAAGCAAAAAGTATACAACAAACCTGTAGCCTAAGGACCTACAAAGAACTTCAGCAGCTTTTTCTGTGAAACCATCCGCACAAACCAATCCCCATTCTCCATCATGTTTCACTTCAACTCTTCCAGAATAGTATCTTTCTCCATCCATTAACCGGTAAAAGTCTGCAGTTGAATAACATTTGCAGTAAATTTGTGTTGAGCAAGCCACTAAGGGGAGAGCCAAAATATGGCTGTTTAAGACAGGTGCTGGATTAATTCAAGTAATTTTAATCTCATTTTCCTTTTATATGACCTGAGCATGACGAAAACTCAGCTATACAGTTTTGACTCGGGTTTACAGGAGTAAACACAGTTTCTCTTTATTTTGTTAAAAAAAAAACAAAGATTATGGGTAAAATTTAGAAACCGCCTCGCTGAGGCGGTTCTAAAGGGTACCCACAATCTACGTTTTGAACAGAAATATAAAAAACACAGACCTTTCTTACCTGTAAATTTTCCTTTCTTGGTTGTAAAATTTTCAAAATGTTTCAATAGGCGTGCTTTCGTAATGGACTGTATGAATAACTGGCCATTGAATACGGACGACTTCAGAGATAGGTTTGACTGTATGTGTACATATTATTTGAGCATTACGAAAACACACCTATTTAAATATATTGAGATTTTTACCACCAAAAAAATGAAATTTTTCAGACAAAAAAATCTGATATGTTGAGTATTTTTGATCGAAATATAGATTGTAGGTACTCGTTAGAACCGCCTCAACAAGGCGGTTCTAACTCGTACCCACAATGTATGTTTTTGAGCAGAAATAAGAAAAATAATGTATACCACTATAAACCCCAGTTTTAGTATATAAAAGTGGGGTTTAAGGGGGTAAAAATTATATAGGCATATTTTCGTGTTGATATGTGGACAGCTAAGGACCAGCAGCCTGCGCATCCGTGCAGTCTAATCAGATCTTTTCCTGTCCGCTTAGAATAATTGGATATTTTACAATATCTCCATGGAGATTAAATGCCCGATTGAGACCTTTGCATTTTGCGCATGTTCGAAGGCACTTTTTCGCTTGGCGCGGCCTAGTTAATCTCTGCAGAAGGCTAACATGGACAGACTTAAACAAACCGTGGCTGTCAATTTTTCCAGTTTAGAAAAAAAATAAAATAAATAAATAAAAACATTCACACAAGACCGAATGATATAGTATTTATTCCTTGTGTTTTACACAAGATGAATTAAGCTGACTGAAACATTATCTTATGATAAAGTCCTTGCCAACTTCGAAGACCCTGACCAGTGTTCACATTCTTGCAGACTAAACACACCTTTATTTTTCTTGTATAAGAACCTAGTGTTCAAACTCCATTCTGAACAATTTCGAGAATTTCTTATTGGAAATTGCCAACACTTAAATGCGCTTTGTTGAATGCATCCTACATTATAGAGAAAACAAGAAAGAGAAAAGTCTAGGGAGTACCACAATCACAAGCTGCAGCCCTGCCCAGACACGAAGAGGAAGAGAAAACAGACAAAAAACAAACAAACAAGCACAAATCGAACAGACGTACGAAAAGCACTAAGGTTTGCTCTCTCTTCCCAAAGCGAGGTAATTGCAATGCTAAAAGGACTGAAAAATACAAGAACAAAATAACACAAGGTAAGGCTTAAAACAAATCGACTCGTAGAATAAACCACAAAGCAACAAAAAGTAAGGCTAACACCGGGACCAGCGCCTTAGAATGGTCAGTAAAATTAACCACTGGGGGGTTGGCGTGGGGGGGGGGGGGGGGTGGTTAAAGTACTTTTACGCCAGCCAACTCCACCTTTTTACATGCAAGATGTTTATAACTTGATTTTGATTAACAAGTGACTTTTGATTGTTTTTCGTATCATAGACCCATGAAAGACTCCATCACGAAAACATGCCTATATAATTTTGACCTCCTTAAACCCCTCTTTAATATAGTAAAACTGGGGTTTACAGAGGTATACTTTATTTCTCTTATTTCTGCTCAAAAACATAGATTGTGGGTAATTGTTAGAACTACATCGCCGAGGCGGTTCTAACAAGTACCCATAATCTATATTTTGAGCAGAAATATGAAAAATATCAGAGATTTTCATCTGAAAATGTTCAGTTTTTGGAGATGAAATTTCCGATATGTTTGAATAGGCGTGTTTTCGTATAGAAAAACGAAGGATGCAATTTCCTGTATTAACGATTCATTAATCTGCTCCAAGTAAAGGTAAAAGGACTGTGTATTTGCCTTTACAGCGGCATGTCGTTGCGCACAAAATATTTCGTGCATGTTTTTTAACCCGAGCTGAGCGCCATGACAATGATAGATGATAAAACGCATCCTTGACAACATTTCTAATTTGCAAAGACTGACAAGAAATTGATTTAAACATGGGAAGATTAAGAACAAACATATCCAAGATACAGTCTATTATTTTTATAACGTCTTTACGAAAACACACCTATTCAAATATAGAAAATTTCACCTCCAAAACCTCTAAATTCTTAGATAAAAACTCTGATATTTGTCAAATTTTTGCTCAAAACATAGATTGTGGATACTCGTTAGAACCGCCTAACCGAGGCAGTATTATCGAGATCCTACAACCCATGTTTATGAACAGATATAAAAAATATAATGTATACCCCTGTAACCCCTTTTTATTATACAAAAGTCGGGTTTAAAGTGGTCACAATTATAAAGGTATGTCCAAAAACTGAAAATTCTTAGATAAAAACAATAAACTCTGATATTTTTCATATTTCTGCTCAAAACATAAATTGTGGCTACAATCTAGCTTTTTGAGCAGAAATAAGAAAAGTCATTTATACCCGGTAAACCCTAGTTTTGCTATATAAAAAGTGAGGTTTAAGCGGGTCAAAATTGTACAGGCATGTTTTCGTGATGTTAAAATTATTTTCTTAGTTAAATTTTTTTCGATTTATGAGCGAGATGATCAAGGGTTTCATGGTTTGTACAGCCTGTCTTAAATTGTACAATGCGCACAGATAAGAAATGACATG
The DNA here is from genome assembly GCA_964016985.1 of Anodontia alba. NCBI lineage: Eukaryota > Metazoa > Mollusca > Bivalvia > Lucinida > Lucinidae > Anodontia > Anodontia alba. Next base: position 33,752,772 of record OZ024829.1, read on the forward strand.
GACGAAGCAACGTATCACGGGCTTTTACATTTTAAATTAAATGTGAGTTCACAGACAAGAAACTTTTCATCCCTACAGACCAATACAGATACTTTTCAAACAGTGCAGATCTAGATGAAACAGTTCATAACGAACCGTCTCATCAGGATATACATTGTTTCCATTCCATTATTAAGTTTTGACTGAAACCCCTATTTGCAAGAATGTATATGCATAAAGCAGAGATGGGAGAGTCCATTTCAGGAACTTAGGGGTGCAATGATTAACAGTTGATACATTAACTACTTTTAACCGTATTGCTTTAGTGTATAAAAATAACCTTTCCAAAATTACAAGCGGCTATTTACTTTTAAGTATTACCAAATACTAGCCTATACAAACGTGCTTCAGAACAAACCACGCATGTTTCACGGGAATGAATACAAATACAAACGTAACTTACTTCTCTTGCCGTATTTGCTTCCCTTATAAACGCTTAAATTAACACTTGTGATCGTATCAAATTATTTCATTCTAGAGTAGTCCCCACTGAGTACGGATTTATGAGAACAGCATTTTTTTTCTGTTGTACGACTCGTAGTAGTTCGCCTTTGAAACATAGACGGATTACTTTCAATTTACAATTGTCTATCTTTCTATGTTTATCCACACACCTAACAGGTACTTCTTAGAACAGAAAGACTGAATTGTTAGCGTCTTATGTATATTGCTAAGACCACAGGTCAACACCTTTTGCTTACACGAAAACATGCCTATGTAATCCTGACCCCCTTAAACCCCACTTTTATATAGTAAAACTGGGGTTTACAGGGGTATACATTATTTTTCTTATTTTGCTAAAAAAACATAGATTGTGGGTACTCGTTAGAACCGCCTCGACGAGGCGGTTCTAACGACTACCCACAATCTATGTTTTGAGCAGGAATATGAAAAATATCAGAATTTTTTAACTAAAATTTTCCTGTTTTTGATTGTAAAATTTTATACATATTTGAAAAGGCGTGTTTTCGTAACGTTTCATTATACGAGCCAAGTCATGCAAAAAGATGTCTTCGCACATGTGCAAAATACATATATATTAAGATTCATACAGCACATGCGCAGTTTTATCAGGGTATTTGCTCTCCATGGATACATTCTATAGTATTAAATAATTCTGTAAATGGACAGCAAAAGCCCTGATCAGACAGCGCGGATGCGCAGCATGTTATTGGCCTTTGCTCTCCGCATATATCCAAAGACACGTTTTCGCATGACGCAGTCCATACAAGAATGTAGGAAAGAAAGTATCAGGAAAAAAAGTATCCGGAAAAAAAGTATCGGAAAAAAAGAATCCGGAAAAAAAGTATCAGGAAAAAAAATAAGTCTCAGTTTCATGTACAAAGGATAGATAAAAGGCTATGTAATGTCATCCTAATTAATCTTTAATTGCATTTTGATCATTCAGTACCAAAATTCAGTGTTAATCCTGACTGATGGTAAGGTTTTTAATTGCACTTTGATAATTCAGTACCAAACTTTGGTACCAATCATAATCATGTTAATCCTGATTGATGGTAAAGGTCAATGGTAATTAAATTGTTTACTGTTTGTTGATTGTTTTGTTAATTTATTATTGACTTTAATGAGTTTGTTTGAAATTATCATTGCTAAACAAAACAATTATATGCAGACATAATCTTAAATGGTCTTTAAAGTACCCTTTGATCAAGTAAGTGCAAACATTCATATTTTGTTAAAATGATTTTATTTCTGATTATTATTTTTGATTGATAATTTGCATTTTAATCACAAAAATCACAATTTGTAAATTTTGGATAAAGTATAATCCCATTGGTAGAAATTAACATATGTAAATTGTTAATACATGTATATAAGCTGAAAAAATTAATTTTCTATCAGTATATTGTGTGCAATTTTTTCATATGTGCTTATCTATATAAGAAAAAATGGAGTTAATTACAACTTCTAAAGGTGGACTTAAGTTATGTTTTGAGGGTTTTATGTATACCAAGGCCTATACTAGAAAGACAAAAGTGTGGTGGAAGTGTTCCAAGAAAACTAGCTTAGGGTGCCGTGCTACTTTGAGTACTGCACAAGACCACACAAATCCAGTTCCTGGGCAGCCACACAACCATCAAGCGGACGAGACAGATGTGGTATATGTTAAACATAGAAAAAACATGCGTGACCAAGCTGCTTCTTCCTTAGACAAACCATCCCAGATCTTTGCCCAAACAGTTTCCCAGATGCCGCCTGAGGTTCTATCATTCTTACCAACTGAGGAAAACGTGAAACGTAGTTTACGTTACCAGCGTCGTACACCTCCTGTTCCACAGAATCTGTCAGAATTTGTCATTCCAGACGAATGGACAACAACTGCCGGTGTCAACCAAGAACCCTTCCTTCTGTATGACAATGGTCCTGACAGCAATTCCCGAGTTATAGCCTTTGCTACAGAGGCTGACCTACGCCGACTATCTGCAGCTGATACTGTTTTCATGGACGGAAACTTTGCCATGGCACCTAAACTATTCTCCCAACTTTATGTTCTTCGAGTTCCTTTCGGAGAAACGTCTGTGACATGTGTTTATGCGCTCTTACAACACAAAACTCGCGCTGCCTATGATGAGTTGTTACAGGCAATAGTTGATAAATGTGAAGCCATTGGATTAGTCATGAACGTTCAGACAATTATCACAGACTTTGAGGAAGCTGTACTGCGTGCTGTAGCAGGTGTGTTTGGTCGCGATGTTAACAGCAAGGGGTGCTTCTACCATTTAACACAAAGTACCTGGAGAAAGATTCAAAGCCTTGGACTAGCTCAACATTATAAGTCCAATGAAGATTTCAGACAGTTTTGTGGCATGCTTGATGGATTAGCTTTTCTGCCACATGCTGATTTTCAACAAGGAATAGAGTATTTAAAGACAATTGCTCCGGCTGAAGCTACAGACCTTGTGGCATACTTCGACAAAACATATGTTAGTGGTACATTGAGGTTACTTCCAGGTGACAACAATATTATTCGTGTGCGACATGTTCAACCGCTCTACCGACCTGTAGTCTGGAGTGTCCATGAGGCTACACTGAACGACAGTCCAAGGACAAATAATGTGTGTGAAGGATGGAATAATAAATTTCTTAATCTTGTTGGACACTACCATCCATCAGTTTGGAAACTAATCCAGTGGTTCCAAAAAGAAAATGCTACCGTCAGGACAGTGATCCAACAGGATGCTGTTGGAAATCCTCCCAAAAGGCGTGTTAAAAAAGGACTTGAACGCTTGCAGCATCGTCTAAGAACTCTTTGTGAGCAGTACAATAGCGGCAATAAAACTCTTCCAGAATTCCTTGAAGGAGTGGGACACAACATACGCATTAACAAACACTATGAAATCAATGAGTGAATAAGTGCAAGAATACAATAAAAATCTAGTGCTCATTTGAACACTTTGAACACATTACGAAAACATGACTATACAAATACATTGTAAACTTGATCGTCGAAAAAACGAAAATATAGATTGAGGATACTTATTAGAACCACCTCATTGAGGCGTTTCTAACGAGTACCCACAATCTATATTTTAGAGCAGAAATAAAAAAAACATAAAGTATACCCCTGTAAACCCCAGTTTTACTATATAAAAGTGGGGTTCAAGGGGGTCAAACTAATATAGGCGTGTTTTCCAATCATGAGGTTTAAAGGCCCTCTCAACACTATTTAGGTCATTTTGGACAAATACTTTGTGCGGTCACTTTCATTTGCATGGAGGCACAAAATGCTTAGGTTAGTAAGGTATTGTGGTGAATGGTGAAAAGAGAGATAGCTCAAAATGAGGAATTTCTCTTTTTACTAAACCAGAAAAGTAGACTTCAGCATCAAATCTATGATAATGTTGTATTGATATATTGCAATTAAAAACACATTGTTCACACATGTCTTTATTACATCATTACGTTAATTGGAGGTTTAACATCCCTGTCTACACTATATAGGTCATTTCGGAGACGTTGCTACTAATTTGTGGGACTGTTACCCGACATTGAGATGAAATATCATCTCAAGCCCTGCCGCCCAATGAAACCCAAATAGGGTTCATGAGCATGGACTTTAGCTTGTTTAATTGGAGGTCTAACATCCCTGTCTACACTATATAGGTTCTTTTGGAGAGTTGCTTCCAGCTTGTGGGACTTTTACCCAACATTGATATGAAATGACATCCCAAGCCCTGCCACCCATTGAAACCCAAATAGGGTTCATGAGCATGGAGATCCGACTTGCACACTTAGCTCAAATGAGGAATTTCTCTTTTTACATCCCTGTCTACACTATATAGGTCATTTTGGATAGTTGCTTCTAACTTGTGAGTCTTTTACGAAACATTGAGATGAAATGACATCTCAAGCCCTTTTATAAGGTAAGGATTACAGAGATAGGTTGCAAAATTTATTATTAAACTGAAAAGTACTAGTAAACATACAAAAGGATCCTAATCATCATCTCATTGTAACATCAGAGGCGAATCTGGTTAAAACTGATACTTTTTTTCCGGATACTTTTTTTCCTTCTCAAAAGTGATACTTTTTTTCCGATACTTTTTTTCCTGATACTTTCTTTCCGATTACCCCATACAATACCTTGGTTATATTTAAAATCACAGTCAACCGAAACGTCTCTTTTATGATCACATTCCTTAGACGCCCAGTCAACTTTGCAATCTTCTAACGATACTTCATGCCCGTAACATTCCACACTACGCATCCATATTGTTCCCTCTCCAGCTCCATATTTAGCTGATTGCGCCGAACCGCCCCTAAAATAATAATAATGTGAATTCGGGTCGCGGCCTGCGGAAATGCGTCTTCGAGCATCCGCGCAGTCTGATCAAGACCTCCGCTGTCCGCTAACAGAATCATTCAACACTATTGATTGTTTCAATGGATAGCAAATGCCAGGATGACACTGCAAACTTTCAAGATGTTGTGCATCCGAATATTTTGCGCATGCTCGAAGGCACGGTTTTCGCTTGACGCAGTCCGATTAGCTATAGAAAAATAATTACTGGTGCTTTTGTGACAGAAGCCAACAAAGTCACAGATGTTGATTCCTTTGAAGTAGTGGCGGAAAATCTACCAAGCGCATCACAACCATTACGAAAACACGCATATTCGAATTGTAAACTAAAACCAAAACGTGGTTAGATAAAGACATCGTTTCCATTATAGCAGCAAGACTAACTGTAAAAGGTTTTAGCATTTCACTTATGGCAGTTTTGACTTTTTGACTCCATAGTTCAAAAGGCTGTAAGTCTGTCTGCATGCAATTTTGTTTCTTCAGCATACATTTAAATTACCTAGAACTACACATTCAAGCCATTTCCGGTTACTTTGAAAATCGAAAAACGCTTAAGCCGGTGCTATTGGGCGTACGGTAGACATTACATTGTCTTGACATCCCGAAAAATGGTCTTATAAAAAATAGAGTGCTCAGATTACCCCCAAAAATAGTCTTATCAAACAAAAAAAAAAAATAAAAAAAAAAATAAAAAAAAAAAAAAATAAATAAATAAATAAATAAATAGAAAATAAAAAATAAAATAAAAAAAATATTTTCGAAGCGGTGAGAAGAACAAGAAGATCCCAGGATCTGTTGCTGTATTAAATGGCTATCATATCACTTCTGTGGCTGATTTGGGATCATGGAACAGAAGCAGGTGAGACATTTTGTGTTTCTTTGCATTGTGGCCAATGGGAAAATTAATAGGGATGTATTATCACATGGCTGATAAATTCTTAAATATGTATAGGGTGTGTAATATGTAATGTCCGTAAAGTGCAAATTCACTTAAATATATATGTACAGTTCGAGCTGCAAACAGACCAAAAACTCATGCTTGCTTCGAAAGGTGTCTATAAACAAGCATGAAAATCATTTATCCGCCAAGTCTAATCAGAGTCTTTGCAGTCCACAAGAAGACAGCTTGCCTCCTTAGCTACCCACTGAGCACACAGCGAAGAGTCTGATCAGACTGGGTGGATTCTCAGGCTGATCTGAGTCTTTGCTTGCCGAACATGCCATTTTGTAGGTTTTGTCATGCGCTGGCTCCCTTAAAAAATAATCTAATACTAAGTTTGTATGTATTACGTTAATCCTAGAGATCTGCATAGAACTTTTGCTTCGTGCCCTCCAAAGTTATCACCGCAAACAGTGCCCCATACGCCATTTCGTTGCACTTCTACTCGGCCAGAATAGTCGTTAGGTCCATTAGCCAACCGAAAAATACTCGCTGAAAACAAAACCAAAAAAAAAAAAAAAAAGAAAAACCCAAACAAATAAAGAATTCTTATGTGTACAGACATTTGTACAAGGGATGAAACCTATGTCATACAAAAAGACTATAGACTTTTTTTGCGAAAACTGCCCGTTCAAATCAGTGTTTTTTATAATTATTTGAGCTAGGGCCTGATAAAATCTACAAAATGGCACTTGCGCACAGCGAAGACTCAGATCAACCCGGGTATCCCACAAGTCTGATCAGATTTTCTGATGTGCGCTAAATGTATAGCAAGGATCACAAGCTATCTTTATGCGTACAGCAAAGACTCTAATCTGACTGGGCGGATGCCCAGGCTGATCTGAGTCTATGCTGGGCGCACATGCCATTTTGTAGGTTTTGTCATGCACTGGCTCAGTTCCCTTGTTTGAATGGAAAGAATGTATATACAAAAGTAATTAAAAGAACAGACTGATTTACTACCGTAGTGTCTGTCATCTTTGAGAAGACTCTCAGTATTTTGATAAACTTATAAATAATTAAAAAAAGATTGTTCTTAACAATGCCAATACGGTTTTGAGACAAGTTTGTCACTATATATGCTTTTTTTTTCTATTCTTTGAGCCTTACCTGTTTTTGCGATAGCAACAATATGGAAAATAACAAAAATTCACCGAAATAAACTGCCCGTTTTCTCAAATATTTGTAGTCTTATGATATAGGCCCCCTTTTGCACCCCACCCTTACCCCTCTCTCTCTCTCTCTCTCTCTCTCTCTCTCTCTCTCTCTCTCTTGTTTGTAGGCAGTACTGTATAGATATTTAGTACTGGGACAAAAGAAAAGTACCTTAGAATTAATGCATATACTCAGAGCCGACGCCCTAGCACGCGGCGCCTGGTCTGGATCGACAGTATTTACCGCTCATGCATCAGTTACGGACTGGAAACGATCTGGACTTCTCCAAACTTTAACCCTTTTCACGCTGACTGAATGAAGATGTCATGCCCATGTCTAGTTGTCAGCTAGTCAGATTACTTAATCCAGACTGTTTGATTTAAATTCAAATACTGAATGACAAACAGTAAAGAGCCAGATCTGTTGGCTTCATATCTAAATCTTCACTGTTTCAAAAGCAGGACCTATCCGGGTTCAGCATGACAAGGGGTATAACAAGTAGGATAAAGTTTAGCCCTTTCAGCCCGTCAGACCAAGACATTTACCTATGCAAATAGTGTAGATCCAGATAAGATGTTTTTCACGAGCAATCTCATCAGGATATATAATGTTTGCCTTTCGGTTTTTATTTTTTCATGACCCTCCTATTTGCAATAATGAGTATGTCATAAAACAGATATAGAAGAGACTATTTCAGAAACTCAGCCGTGAAAGTGTAAAGGTGTTTTATTGAGGGTAAGTACGACATATAGGAACACAAGTTTTGCACGAGGCTAATAGTTACTTGTAAATGAACATAAAGCCATTACTACTGTGCTTTCGTTATCTTTCAAATGTCGTTTTTTTTGCCCGGCGATTTACTTGTTTTCTATTGACTTGGTTTAACCCAAGTCCTGCTGAACCCGGATATGTCCTAGCTTTGCAAACAGTGTAGATCCAGATCAGTTAGCATATGAAGAAGCCAACTGATTTGGATCTGCACTGTTTGCCGATAGGTATGTGGCATTATATCAAAAATCTGGAATCAAGTAATTTGATTGATTGAAAACTAGAAATGGTTATGGCATCTTAATTTACTCAGCAGGACAAGGGTTAATACAATGCAAAAGCTTTTGTCGTAACTCCCTATGCACAGACAGCTGTGCTCTTGTATTTCTTTTATTTATTTACTTTTTTTTAGATATATATATATATATATATATATATATATATATATATATATATATATATAATATTTTCACTTTTTCCACAGAGTAAAACAGCAGCAAATTGTGAAAGAATTCACAGGACAGGTAGAGTTGAGACAGGTTTCAATAAGTTCTATTGTTTAATTAACCCTTGTCCTGTTGAATAAATTAAGATGCCATGACCACTTATAATTTTTATCCAATCAGATTACTTGATCCAGATTGTTGCTGTACATTCACCTACTTAATGACAAATAATGCAGAACCAGATCAGTTGGCTTCTTCAGAAGCCAACTGATCTGGATCTACACTGTTTGCAAATGCAGGGTACATTCGGGTTCAGCAGGACAAGGGTTAAATTTTCTGAAATTTTCACGGTATTACTCTAAAATATAAATACAAAAATAAAAAAAAAAAAAAAAATAAAAAAAAAAAATAATAATAAAAAAAAAAAAAAAAATAATAATAAAATAAATAGGGTTAAGTAAAGATGCTCGCCAAGATGAATGATATATATAAACACTCACTTTACTGTAATTATAAAATGCATATGTCAGGCCATTGTTTGGCTATAAATTTAGTTTTGGCATAAATATTTTCGAATAGTAAAGATGCTCGCTAAGATGAATGATACGAGTATATATAAAAATTACTTTACTGTAATTATAAAATGCATATGTCAGGCCATTGGATCTACACTGTTTGCAAATGCAGGGTATATCCGGGTTCAGCAGGACAAGGGTTACATTTTCTGAAATTTTCACGGTATTGCTCTAAAATATAAATACAAAAATAAATAAATAAATAAATAAACAGGGTTAAGTAAAGATGCTTGCTAAGATGAATGAAATATATAAAAACGCCCTTTACTGCTGAGCTTTACTGTAATTATAAAATGCATATGTCAGGCCATTGTTTGGCTATAAATTTAGTTTTGGGATAAATATTTTCGAACAAAGCACAGATAAAAATAAAAAAAAAGATAAATAATAATAATAAGAAGAATAATAATAATAAAGACAAACATTGCCAGTCATAAATTTCTTTGAGTTAGAAAAAAAAAAAAAAAAAAAAAAAAAAAAAAAAAACCGAAAAGAAACGTCTTCTTAAGTAATGCTGAAAGGATAGTTGATAGGCAGACTGTTGTTTGGCTATAATTTAGTTTTGGGATAAATATTTTAGAACAAAATACAGAAACAAAGAGAAAAAAAAACTGCTTGAGAGTCATAAATTACTTTGAGTTAGAAAAATGAAACAAAACGAAACGTCTTTCTAAGTGATACTGAAAGGACAGTTGATAGGCAGGCAGTTTTATCACCATTACGGAAACGCGCCTTTTCAAATATATAGAAAATTCCACCTCCAAAACTGAAAATTTTCAGATAAAAATCTCTGATCTTTTTCATGTTTCTGTTCAAATTATAGATTGTGGGTACTCGTTTGTACCGCATCGGCGAGGCAGTTCTAACAAGTATCCACTATATTTTCGAGCAAAAATAATAAAAAAAATGATAATGTATACATGTAAACTCGTTTTACCATATAACAGTGCGGTTCAATGGGGTCAAAATTATAATGGCATGTTTTCATGATTTGTAACTCTTTACTAGTTTCTTTTGTAATTATCTCCTGTCTGTTTTATGCAATGAATTCGCAGACTTTGACAGTACTGGCTGGTCAGAAAATGTAATTGTTCTTTATATAACCCGGGGAACAGTATTTCCCATTACGAAAACACGCCTATTTAAATATACTGAAAATTTTACCACCGAAAAACGAAATTTTCAGATAAAAATTCTGATATTTTTCATATTTCTGCTCAAAACATAGATTGTGGGTACTCGTTAGAACCGCCTAATCATATAGATTGTGGGTACTCGTTAGAACCGCCTCGACGAGGCGGTCCTAACGAGTACCGACAATCTATGTTTTGAGCAGAAATAAGGAACATAATGTATATCCCTGTGAACCCCAGTTTTACTACATAAAAGTGGGGTTTAAGGAGGTCAAAATTATATAGGCATGTTTTTGTGATGCTGCAAGATTGCATGCACATCCAGCGAAGACTTAGATCAGCAAACGCATCCGCACTGTCTGATCAGAGCCGTCGCTGTCGACGAAGGCGATTTGGGTTATTGGCTACCCGCTGGGTGCACAGCGGAAACTCTGATCACAGTGCTTGGATGTACAGGCTGATATGAGTGTTTGCTTGGAGCACATGCAATCTTCTAGGAAATGATGTGCCCCCGTTCATATTGGCACAGAACAGCCTATAAGCTAGCTAACAATGTATACTCAGATCAGACGCCGTTGCACTCGGCGTCTGACAGGATCTACAATGTTTACTACTCGTCCTTTAGTTTTGGATGCAAGAACGGACAAATGAACTTGTCTAAACTTTGAAACAAGTAGGATAAGACACTAAGGTGTCCAAGTATTGAGAATAATAAATTAATGTAATAGAAGAACATCGGTACTGCAGTAATATAGAAAGTAGACCATTTGTCAGAAGGGAGATAAAACAGTTCTTAAAGAGCTGCCTTTCCTGATAGTGCGCATCCATTCCCCATAAATAATACCTACGAAGATTAACCCATTTATGCCTAGTGGACTCTTCTACCTTAACTCTTTGGACGGTTCCGTTTCCTATATAAGGGTGTCAGGATAGTTGTTATTATTATCATGTTTCGTAGAAATTTCCCAACTTAATGCAAACACCGTAGACTCTGATTAGACGCCGCGTTCTACACTGTTTGCTATGTCTCTTTTATGGGACGCTAGGCTTAATATTAGGGTCATTTAAGAAATGTGCACAGCTGCTCTACTGAAAACTCGCTGAGGCACTTCTAATGAGTACGCAAAGCATATGTTCTTATTTTTCTTTTAACGGAGAAATAAGTAAAAAAGTATTAATACATTAGAGCTGAAAAAGTGTCTTAATCTGGAAATATCGACTGAAGTAATATATTTCTTATTGACGTGTAGTCGTAATTCTCAATTTGATAGTGTGAAAAGACAAATTAAAGTACACATCCTAGACGCACATGAAAAAAAAAAAATTAATAAATAAAAGAAAAGTGACAAAATCCCAACAACGTACGTCTGCGTTCACAACTTGAGTTCTGCAAATTTTCTTTGTATCCGGGTCCACATAGGCATTTGAATACACTTGTACCGTCCTCGAGCTTAATACATTCTGCGTGATCTAGTTGAAAACAATCTCCAGCTGAGCACGTGTCGTTTAATGCTGCAATATATAATCATCATGTAAGAATCATTGATAATGTACGGGCATTTGGGCCGCGTTACGAAAACGTGTCTGCGAAAACGTGTCTTCGGGTACATGAACACAGTCTGACCAGGACCTTTGTTGTCCGCTTCCAAAACCACTGGATACCAAAGAAGGTATCATTATAGATCCAAGATCATGATAAGATATTGCGCATCTGCAGGGTGATCTGAATCTGCGCATGTTGCGCATGCTCGAAGGCACTTTTTCACTTGCTGCAGCCTGTTATGTTATACTGATGTTTTAACACAATTTCTTAAAAAAACATATTGCAGTAGAATGAAAAGCGTGAAACGATAGCACGCCACCACTATCGCGTGTGGCGGGCAGGACTTTGTCAAAAACTGACAAATTTGCCCATAAGTGAATGTCCACAATACCGATGCGCATACTAAGTTTGGTGAAAATCGATTGATACATTGTATTAACTTAAACAAAAATACTGAGGTGTGACGTGCAGAATACTATGTCAAAATTTGACGAAATATGCACTTAAGCAATTGCAAAGCAAATGAACATACCGAGTTTGGTGAAAATCCATTGATACTTCAAGTTATTGTCAGGAAACACTTGTAGTTGGAAATTTACTTTGTCTAAAGTTGACAAAATATACCTCTTAGCAATCCTCAAACAAATCTCAACAATATCAATGCAGATACTTAAAACAAATCTCAACTACAGCAAGTCGATGGTATGCCATCGCATATCCCGAAATGTGTTCCTCCAGTCCTCATACATAGGGCCATTACCTATGACAGTTTCAAGGTTCTAGCTCAAGAAGCCTATGAAGAATTGGGTGACAATAAAAAAAAATAGGACCAAAAATCCTACTTTTTTACCTCTAGTGAACCCAGACATGCCCCCGGAGCAAATTATTTGCACCACTGTATTTCACTCTTAATTACCTTCAATTTGATATGCAACATGACTTTGTTGTTTAAAATGGATTTTGGACCCTTCGGGGCCACACCCCTGGCCCTGCCCCCAGGGAGTAACATCAAAATTCCGAATGTGCTCTTCCAGTCCTCATCCATAGGCCTATGGCTTGTGACAGCTGCGAGGTTCTAGCTAAAAACGCCTAAGAGGAGAAGGGTGACAATAAAAAAGGACCCCAAATCCTACTTTTTGACCTCTAGTGAAAAGCAAACAAAAAAAAAAAAAAAAAAAAAAAAAAAACAAAAAAAAAAAAAAAACGATAAGAGTCCGCCACAATCACAAACCGCAGCCCTTCCCAGACAGCAAGAGGAAGAGTAAACCAACAAAACCAAACAAGCACAAATCGAACAGACGTATGGAAAGCACTAAGATTAGCTCCCTCTCTCTTCCCCAAGCGAGGTAATCGAAATGCTAAAAGGACTGAAAAACACAAGAACAAAATAACACAAGATAAAACATACTCGTAAAACAAATCGCCTCGTAGAATAAACCACAAAGCAACAAAGAGTTAAAACATGCCTCCGTGGCAAAATTTTTGCACCACTGTATTCTAATCTTCATAACATGTGATTTGAAATGCAACATGACTATGTTTGTACAAACTAAATTTTATACCCTTCGGCGCCACCACCACCCCAACCCCTCACACCCCGGCCCTGAACCCAGGGGTCACATCAGAATTCTGAATGTGTTTCTCCTGTCCTCATCCATAGGGATATCGCCTTTGAAAGTTTCGAGAATGTAGCTTAAATGGTCTAGGAGCAATGGTGTGACATTACATCACAGACGGATGGACGGACCGACGGCCGGATGGACGGGGGTGGGGGTGGGGGTGTGGAGGGGGATAACAGTATCCCCGCTTTTTTCTTGAAAAAGCGCGGGGATAACTATATCAAAGCAGATAACTAGTTTGTTGAAAATCCATTGACATTTACTAAGTCATCCTTTGAAACGTGAATAAGGACGTGTGGTGGGCAGATATTTCTGTCAAAAAAGTATCAAATGTGCCCATTAGCAATTCTAAACCAGATCTCCATACTCAATATTAACGCAAATGCCACGTTTTGTGCAAATAAGTCGATAAGTACTAGAGCTATCGTCCCGAAACAAACATACCGACGAGTGAAGGGCATAAAAGTGTCAAAAATTGCCGAAATTTGCCCGTTAGCAATCCCAAATTAGATCACTACAAAACTAACACATATTCCAAGTCTGATGAAAATCCATTGATATTTTCTTAAGATATTGGCCGAAAAAAGGACCTGTGGCGGGATGATATCTCTATCAATTATGGCCGAATTCGCCATCTAAACTAGATCTCCGCAAAAAATACAAGTGGACATGCCTAGATTGGTGACAATTTATTGATATTTACTCAGGTAATCGCCCGGAAACAAAATACGGACATGAAGCGGGCAAAGCACTATAGCCAAAATTTGACGAAATATGTCCATTAGCAATCCCAAACCTACGAAAGCCGGGTAGGGACATTTCTTATTTCTAACTTCTAACTTCTAATTTCTAACTTCTAACTTCTAATTTCTAATTTCTAACTTCTAATTTCTAACTTCTAACTTCTTACTTCTAACTTCCATGTTCTATGTATGTATGTATGTATGTATGTATGTATGTATGCGTGCGTGCATGTGTGTGTGTATGTGTGTGCGGGTAGGGACATCATTTCTGACAAAACCAAGTACATGCACAGCGAAGACTCAGACAAGCTTGTATATCTGAGTAGTCTGATCAGTCTACATTTGCGCTATATGGGTAATGAACATAATACGTCTTTAAGTTATTAGTGACCTCTTATCAGATTGTATAGACTGATCCGAGTAATTGCTATACATATATTTTATTATTATTATTTTTATAATTATCATTATTATTATTATTATATTCGGAATGATTTGCGCCGAGACTTGTCGCAATTTAAAAACATAGTTATTTTTTATGGGCCTTGCCGTAAGGGAACCTACAAATTGCATATTTGAATAACTAAGGCACAGATCATGCTGCGCATCCGCGCAGTTTGATCAGTGTCAATTGTTTGGTATGTTTGTATGTATGTATGTGCATGTGTGCGTATGTGTGTGCATGCGTATGTGTAGGGGTAGGAACATTTCCTATTTCTAACTTCTAACTTCTAATTTCTAACTTCTAACTTCTAACTTCTTACTTCTAACTTCTAACTTCCATGTTCTATGTATGTATGTACATGTATGTATGTATGTATGTATGTATGTATGTATGTATGTATGTGTGCGTGCGTGCGTGCATGCTTGCATGCATGCATGCGTGCGTGCATGTGTGTGTATGTGTGTGCGGGTAGGGACATCATTTCTGACAAAACAAAGTACATGCACAGCGAAGACTCAGACAAGCTTGTATATCTGAGTAGTCTGATCAGTGTGCATGTGTGCATGTGTGTGTGCATGCGTATGTGTTTGTGCTGGTAGGGACATTCCTTATTTCTAACTTCTTACTTCTAACTTCTAACTTCTTACTTCTAACTTCTAACTCCTTACTTCTAACTTCTAACTTCTTACTTCTAACTTCTATCTTCTTACTTCTAACTTCTTACTTCTAACTTTTAACTTCCATGTTGTATGTATGTATGTATGAACGTACGGACATACGTAGGTATGTACGTACGTATGTACGTACGTACGTAAGTACGTATGTATGTATGTATGTAGGTTTGTATTTATGTATGCATGTGTGTGTATATATATATATATATATATATATATATATATATAGTGTGTGTGTGTGTGTGTGTTTATGTGTGTGTGTGTGTGTGTGTGTGTGTGTGTGTGTGTGTATGTGTGTGTGTGTGTGAGTGTGTGTGTGTGTGACAGAGAGAGAGAGAGAGAGTGCGGTAGGGACATCATTTCTGACAAAACCAAGTACATTCACAGCGAAGACTCAGACACGCTTGTATATCTGAGTAGTCTGATCAGTCTACATTTGCGCTATATGTCTTTAAGTTATTAGTGATCTCTCATCAGATTGGACGGACTGATCTATGCATATATTTTTTTATTATTATTATTATTATTATCATTATTATTATTATTGTTATATTTGGAAATGATATGTCCCGATGGTTGTTGCATTTTTAAAAACATAGTAATTTTTAATGGGCCTTGCCGTGAGAGAACCTACATATTGCATATATGACTAACT
The DNA here is from genome assembly GCA_964016985.1 of Anodontia alba. Classification (NCBI taxonomy): domain Eukaryota; kingdom Metazoa; phylum Mollusca; class Bivalvia; order Lucinida; family Lucinidae; genus Anodontia; species Anodontia alba. The sequence goes on from OZ024829.1 coordinate 33,768,329, forward strand.
AAGGCACAGATCATGCTGCGCATCTGGGTAGTCTCATCAGTGTCATATTGTTTGGTTTGTATGTATGTATGTATGTTTGTATGCATATGTGCACGCGTGTGTGCTTGCGAATGTGTGTGTGCGGGTAGGGACATTTCTTATTTCTAACTTCTAACTTCTAACTTCTTACTTCTAACTTCTAACTTCTAACTACTTACTTCTAACTTCTTACTTCTAACTTCTAACTTCTTACTTCTAATTTCTAACTTCTTACTTCTAACTTCTAACTTCTAAGTTCAATGTTGTATGTACGTATGTATGTAAGTTTGTATTTATGTATGTATGTATGCATGCATATGTGTGTAAGTGTGTGTGTGTGTGTGTGTGTGTGTGTGTGTGTGTGTGTGTGTGTGTGACAGAGAGACACAGAGAGAAAGAGAGATAGATAGTGAGAGAGAGTCCGATAGGGACATCATTTCTGACAAAACCAAGTACATGCACAGCGAAGACTCAGCAAGCTTGTATATCTGAGTAGTCTGATCAGTCTACATTTGCGCTATATGGGTAATGAACACAATACGTCTTTAAGTTATTAGTGACCTCTCATCAGATTGGACAGACTTATCCGAATAATTGCTATACATATATTGTTTTATTATTATTATTATTATTATTATTATTATTATTATAATTATTATTATTATTATTATTATATTTGGAAATGATATGCCCCGGTGGCTGTTGCAATATAAAAAAAACATAGTAATTTTTATGGGCCTTGCCATGAGAGAACCTACATATTGCATATTTGAATAACTCAGGCACAGATCATGCTGCGCTTTCGCGCAGTCTGATCAGTGTCATTTGTTTGGCGTGTATGTATGTATGTATGTGTGTGCATGTGTGCATGTGTGTGCATGCGTATGTGTGTGTGCGGGTAGGGACATTTCTTATTTCTAACTTCTAACTTCTAAGTTCTTACTTCTAACTTCTAACTTCTTACTTCTAACTTCTAACTTCTTACTTCTAACTTCCATGTTGTATGTATGTATGTATGTATGTACGAACGTACGTACATACGTATGTATGTATGTATGTATGTAGGTTTGTATTTATGTATGTATGTATGCATGTGTGTGTATGTGTGTGTGTGTGTGTGTGTGTGTGTGTGTGTGTGTGTGTGTGTGTGTGTGTGAGAGAGAGAGAGAGAGAGAGTCCGATAGGGACATCATTTCTGACAAAACCAAGTACATGCACAGCGAATAGTCAGAAAAGCTTGTATATCTGAGTAGTCTGATCAGTCTACATTTGCTCTATATGGGTAATGAACATAATACGTCTTTAAGTTATTAATGACCTCTTATCAGAATGGATAGACTGATCCGAGTAATTGCTATGCATATATTTTATTATTATTATTTTTATAATTATCATTATTATTATTATTGTTATATTTGGAAATGATTTGCGCCGAGAGTTGTTGCAATTTAAAAACATAGTTATTTTTTATGGGCCTTGCCGTGAGGGTACCTACAAATTGCATATTTGAATAACTAAGGGTCAGATCATGCTGCGCATCCGCGCAGTCTGTTCAGTGTCAATTGTTTGGTATGTATGTACATATATGTATGTATGTGCATGTGTGCGTGTATGTGTGCATGCGTTTGTGTGTATGACGGTAGGGACATTTCTTATTTCTAACTTCTAACTTTTAATTTCTAACTTCTAACTTCTTACTTCTAACTTCTAACTTCTAATTTCTAACTTCTAACTTCTAACTTCTTACTTCTAACTTCTAACTTCAATGTTCTATGTATGTATGTATGTATGTATGTATGTATGTATGTATGTATGTATGTGTGCGTGCGTGCATGCTTGCATGCATGCATGCGTGCGTGCATGTGTGTGTATGTGTGTGCGGGTAGGGACATCATTTCTGACAAGACCAAGTACATGCACAGCGAAGACTCAGACAAGCTTGTATATCTGAGTAGTCTGATCAGTCTATATTTGCCCTATATCGGTAATGAAAACAATACGTCTTTAAGTTATTAGTGACCTCTCATCAGATAGGACAGACTTATCCGAGTAATTGCTATGCATATATTGTATTATTATTATTATTATTATTATTATTATTATTGGAAATGATATGCCCCGGTGATTGTTGCAATTTAAAAACAGTAATTTTTATGGGCCTCGCCGTGAGAGAACCTATGTATTGCATATTTGAATAACTAAGGCACAGATTATGCTGCGCATCCGCGCAGTCTGATCAGTGTCATTTGTTTGGCGTGTATGTATGTATGTACGTGTGTGCATGTGTGCATGTGTGTGTGCATGCGTATGTGTGTGTGCGGGTAGGGACATTCCTTATTTTTAACTTCTAACTTCTAACTTCTTACTTCTAACTTCTAACTTCATACTTCTAACTTCAAACTTCTTACTTCGAACTTCGAACTTCTAACATCTTACTTCTAACTTCTTACTTCTAACTTTTAACTTCCATGTTGTATGTATGTATGTATGAACGTACATACATGCGTAGGTATGTACGTACGTATGTACGTACTAAAGTAAGTACGTACGTGCGTATGTATGTATGCATGTATGTATGTATGTATGTAGGTTTGTATTTATGTATGTATGTATGCATGTGTGTGTATATATATCTGTGTGTGTGTGTTTGTATGTGTGTGTGTGTGTGTGTGTGTGTGTATGTATGTGTGTGACACAGAGAGAGAGAGTGCGGTAGAGACATCATTTCTGACAAAACCAAGTACATGCACAGCGAAGACTCAGACACGCTTGTATATCTGTGTAGTCTGATCAGTCTACATTTGCGCTATATGGGTAATGAAAACAATACGTCTTTAAGTTATTAGTGACCTCTCATCAGATTGGACGGACTGATCCGAGTAATTGCTATGCATATATTTTATTATTATTATTATTATCATTATTATTATCATTGTTATATTTGGAAATGATATGTCCCGATGGTGGTTGCATTTTAAAAATCATAGTAATTTTTAATGGGCTTTGCCGTGAGAGAACCTACATATTGCATATATGACTAACTAAGGCACTGATCATGCTGCGCATCCGCGCAGTCTGATCAGTGTCATATTGTTTGGTTTGTATGTATGTATGTATGTATGCATATGTGCACGTGTGTGTACTTGCGAATGTGTGTGTGCGGGTAGAGACATTTCTTATTTCTAACTTCTAACTTACAACTTCTTACTTCTAACTTCTAACTTCTTATTTCTAACTTCTAACTTCTTACTTCTAACTTCTAACTTCTAACTTCAAACTTCTTATTTCTAACTTCTAACTTCTAAGTTCCATTTTGTATGCATGTTTGTATGAACGTACGTACGTACGTACGTACGTATGTATTGTATATGTATGTATGTATGTATGTCTGTATGTATGTATGTATGTAAGTTTGTATTTATGGATGTATGTATGTATCTTTGTATGCATGTGTGTGTATGTATGTCTGTGTGTGTGTGAGTGTGTGTGTGTGTGTAGTG